>JARQOD010010086.1:0-28700 GCA_033576555.1 Oophaga sylvatica | reverse complement strand
GCACAGACAATTAATTATATATGTCTAATAAATGTCAAATCAGGAATACAAGTCTATAACCTCCCAAAGGAGAAAATACACTGCTCAAAAAATAAAGGGAACACTCAAATAACACATCCTAGATCTAAATGAATGAAATATTCTCATTGAATACTTTGTTCTGTACAAAGTTGAATGTGCTGTCAACATAATCACACAAAAATCATCAATGGAAATCAAATTTTTGAACCAGTGGAGCCCTGGATTTGGAGAGACCCCCAAAATGAAAGTGGAAACAAGTCAAAATAAAAATCAAAACAAGACAAAATGAAAGTGGAAACAAGTCAAAATGATGCTCAATAGTGTGTGTGGCCTCCACGTGCCTGTAAGACCTCCCTACAATGCCTGTGCATGCTCCTGATGAGGTTGCAGATGTTCTCCAGAGGGATCTCCTCCCAGACCTGGACTAAAGCATCCATCAACTCCTGGACAGTCTGTGGTGCAACGTAACGTTGGTGGATGGAGCGAGACATGCTGTCCCAGATGTGCTCAATCGGATTCAGGTCTGGGGAACGGGCAGGCCAGTCCATAGCTTCAATGCCTTCATCTTGCTGACCCACTGCCAAACCGGTCATGCTGAAGGATGTTGCATGATGTTGCAGTTGAATAAATTGACTGTAGGGCAATGATTTTTTTTATATGGTATGGATGGTTGCTATTAAAGTGCAACAATGAATTTGTGGCAGTTGGTTATCAATAACCCTTCATATAATTTCTGCCTTCTTGATTAGAAATATTGACATCTGGAAAATTTATAGTCCTGCCCCCATATTCAGCTATAAACTCCATATTCCAGGAGTTAATATTAAAATATGCGACAAAGTTGAACAATTGATCTTGGTCACCTGACCAGATGACTAGAGTATCATCTGTCTATCTAATCCAATGTTTAATATATTGGACGTATGGATTATGTTCTCTATAGATGTACTGCTCCTCCCAGAGGGCCAAAAACAAATTTGCCAGAGTAGGGGCTACTGGGGTACCCATAGCACAACCTGTTGTCTGAGCAAACCACTTACCTTTGTGTGTTTTCCTGTATAGAAAGATTCTCCAAATCCTGTAAGAGCATCTCAACAGGACACTACGTAGGAAGGGTCAAGAGACCAGTCTAGGAATTGGGACACAAATTCAGTGACGGACCCACAACTGGCCACAATGGGTAGGCCATGTGGGGCAGTCAATGACTTGTAAATCTTGGATAAGAAATACCAATAAGGTTTTATAGGCTATGGTATCACTTTTTCAGCCATTTTTCTAGAATAACATCATCCTCAACCCCTTTTCTAAGTAAAAGATTTTAATTTAACCATATGGTATAAAGTAAGGTCCTTTTTAAGGGGGCATATGTTTCAGCACTAGTGATGTGCAAGCATGCTCAGCAGTGCTCGAGACACGATTGAGCGTCCTGCTGCATGAGAAGCTCAGTACTCAATCGAGTATCTAGGTACTCAGGCACCATGCTTGATTCCCCGCCTGCATGTTTGATGCCTGATTTTCAGCCACTAAACATCGGGAATTACCGTACATGCCAATCGTAGTAATGCCATAGCCATCTTGGTTACTTGCATAATTGTGATTGGCCGCCTGCATAGCATCATCAGGTCTATATAAGATCCGGTAATGCCATGTTCCTCGCATTGTACTAGGAAATAGCATAGGGAGACCTGCAGGAGAAGTGTGCTGTACAGCGTTTATTTACCTGATTGCGCAATCTTAAACCAACTGCCCTTTTAAAGGCTAATTCAAATAGATTTAATTATATCCTACTGCAATTAGCAGCATGTTAGGGAGGATTTTCTGCTGTATTAGGAAGAGCAGGGTTGATTGGATTGTTGCTGCTATGTTAAACTAACAGCCCTTTTCAGAGCTAATTAAAATAAATTCTATTATCTAAAAATACTGCTCATATCTAATAATAATTTAGAGTTGGGTGGCGTAGTAGGGATTAGCATGTTAGAGACATTTCAGCAGGTTTCGATTGCGTTCCAGAGTTTGTTTCTGACATGTACAAGATAAAATCCTTTCCGGTCAACTGTTCCCCATAGCAACCACACACTGCCAAATCAAAGGCCAAAGGTTAGGTATTCCCCATTATTACACTTTTTTTTACAGAAAGTGCGGAAGACAAGAGAACAGTCATTTGCAATCTGTGTCACACCAAGCTCAGCAGGGTCATTTCACTACCAGCCTGATCACCACCAGCATGCTCAGGCACATGTCATCAAAGCACACGACTAGGTGGGCCGAACGCCCTGTGCTACATGCTTTCCAATCCCGTGTCCAGGCCATAGGCAGGGCTGCCTACCGCCTTTTAGCTGTCATTGCAAATACACAACCACCATCAGCAACCATGTCCACTTCTTTGTCCGAGTATGGCGTTCAGCTGTCCCTAACACAGACCTTGGAACGCAAGTGGAAATACACACCCAACCACAGGCCCAAACTCTAAAAGGCCAAATTTAAGATTCCTGTTATGATATGGTAGCCGAGGAGCACAGTAACAAAAATAGCCAAGGCAGCCAGTCACCCAGAGAGGTTGGTAACTAATGGACTGCGGACCCCTAAACTAACCGCACAACTAGAAGCAGCCATGGGACGTACCTACGATGACCTAGACGCCTCGACACAGCCAGAGAGTTAGTTAAGCCTAAAGATAGAAAATGGAAAGTTAACTGCCCCGGAGTAGTGCCCCAAAGAAATAGGTAGCCCCCACACATATATTGGCGGTGAGACAAGATGAAATACAAACGCAGGCAGAAAATAGAGTAAGCAAACGCTGGGGCCCAAAACTGTCTAGATAGGACAGGACAGAAAAGAATACTTTCTGCAATCCCGCAAAATCCTAGGAAAAATTCCAACACTTCGGATTCCAAAAAATACTGAGGCCACACGATCTCTTCCCACTATATCAGAACTCTGGTGTGAACAGGTAGCTACCCAGCAGCCACTGAAATAACAGGGACCCGGCTGGCCTCACTCAGAAGGCAGAAAAACAAAAGAAAACAAAACCACAGAAACAAGCAAGAATAGCTTATCTGAAAGTTGCAGGAGACCGCAGCAAGCTGACTTCCAAACTGGATCATGAAGAGACAACTAAGCACTGGCGAGGATCATGGGAAAGCTACTCCCTTAAATCTCCCCAGTAATCACTGCCAATCGTCCGCAGCTGAATTTTCAGCTGAAGGGCCTCTGTCCGTCAAGGCAGCTTCATTAATATCAACAGCCACCAGAGGGAGCCCTAACTCAGAATCCAAAGCATTCACAACAGATTCCTTTCCCTGGAAATGTTGACGTTTAGGCTTGTGGACACAGAGGTTTTCCGAAACCTCATGGCGGTGGCCATCCCTCGGTACTCACTCCCCAGTCGCCACTATTTCTCCTGTAAAGTCATGCCCATCTAACACCAGCATGTGTCCCATGATGTAACTCGTGTCCTGACCAATGCAGTTACTGGGAATGTCTACTTAATCACCGACACATGGACAAGTGCTTGTGGGCAGAAATACTGCATTTACTTGACGGCACACTGGGTGAACCTGCTGGAGGCTAGGAACAAGTCAGACCCTGGAACCGCACACGTGCTACTGATGCCTAGAATTGTGGGCTCAAGTTCCATCAGGGTTTCCCCTCATCCTCATACTCCTTCTCAGAATTATCATCCATGTCACTTTCAAGTTGGAAGCACTGCAGAACAGCGAAGCGGCAACAGGCTCTGATTAAACTAAAAAGTTTAGTTGTCAAACAGCACAACATGGCAGTTGTTGAAAGGTCTAACAGACCAGAAAGATCTGTGGCTCTCGCCGCTGAACCTATATAATACGGATACAATTTTTAACAATTTTTTTTAGGGTTATAGACCACCAAAATGTATCGCAGAGCACATAATAGTATATCGATGAGTAATTAAATCCAGAAAAATATTTCAATGCTTTTTGTGAATGTTAAATACCAACAAAATGTTATATATCACAGAAATGCAGCACAAAGCATGAAATACTCTGTTGATGACAATGAAGTAAATTTTGTGCCCCCCAAAAAAAATCTTGTTAGTTGCAGCATCTATATATTTACCAACAAACTGTGAAGCACTTAGACCTGCCTTGAACCTTTTATTCTACCACTCTCCCTGCTCCTGTAACTGCCCCTAGTCTAAATGCACAATGTATCTGGTACAGACAACAAAGCACAATATTAGCCCTTAGAAGAGCTGTTATTATGATGGTTCAGTATCAGCACCAGTATCTATGCTAGAGGACTCAGATTAGTTAATGTCATGGGGTTACCACAACAGAGAGGAGCCAGAAGACCACAGCATCTGATTGCTCCTACCCCTGCACTGAAAAGAAGCACTTCACCTTCTTTTTAAATGGTGTTAATTTCTTTTGGTAGAACAGGGGTTAATCGGCCATGATGGGAGCTCTGGGAGTCTGAGCTCTCAGCTGAGCTCGGTTAGCCACACCTATCCACTATATAATCTGGGTCCTGATTGAAAAACATTGTCGGAGCTAGCTTATGCTGCATGGCTTGGAGGAGAGGTGTTTTGGTGCTTATATGAGGAATTTGGAGAAGTTATTTATGATAATTCCCTTCCCTTCTCTTATTTTGTTTTTTCCTCATTCTCCCCTCCCTGGGGCATTCCTCTGTAATATGTGAGTGAATATTTGTATGCCTAGTATTTTCAGTTACCCCTGTTTGTGTTGCTCTGTTATTCGGGCTGGTGTTCTGCAGTGCACGGCAGCTCCCCTTTTCCCTGGGTGGGGGAAGGGAACAGACGTAGGGTTAATTCAGGAGATAAGGCAAGGCTGGAGGCCCTGGCATCTTCACCTTCAGAAGTATCCTGGGGAATAGGGCAAGCTAGGGCGCCCCTAGTGGTACGGATAGGGAAGGAGCCCCTGGGCCTGGGTCACCCGACAGCTGAGTCGTGACAGTTAAACTGTGTACACACAGGCCTGGGCAAGCACTTTCTCCTTCCAATACGAACTGTTCCTCAGCAGTGCATTGGCGTCAGTGAGCCAAGCGTGGCGGTGCCTGTCCTTTCATACCCGTGATGATGTAATACGGCCAGCCAATCACAGTAATACCACTACCAAGATGGCTACTGGATTACAATGAACTGTAGGCAATCCCCGCATGTTTAGTGGCTGTGTAACAGGCACCAAACATGCAGGGCAGGGATTCCAGTTTTAAATTGAGCACCACCCAATGCTCGCCGAGTAACAAGCACATCCAAGCACCCAGATACTTGAGAGATATTCAAGTATCACAGCACTTTGCTCATTCCTACTTACCTGTAAAGTCATACATATATAAAAAATTTCTGAAGCCCTCCTATACGTCTCTTCCAGTGTGTATCGCAGTACCTTATTATAATTTTTAGCCTTCTTTGCACATAGTGCATCGGCTTTACAAGTCTAGGAGTCCTACTCCTTCCAAATACTTAAAAAAGGTTTTCTGACTACTTCCTCTACGTATCTTCAAAGGTGTATTGCAGTGCCTCCTTCTAATTTTTTAAGCCATTGCACATAGTTCTAGGAGTCCCACTCCAAATACTAAAAAATGGTTTTCTGAGGCCCTCCTCTACATCTCATTGAATTGATTTATTTATCTTTAAATGAAAAGCAAATTGTGTAAAAGTAAAGTAAAATCTATTTGACTGCAAGCACACTTTCTTTAAAGAGCAGACTGTTGTCACATTTTACATGTGTGCTAAATTTCATCCTGTATATTATAACATAATGCAAGTATGGGTTTTTCAATACAATCCACAGTGCTGTCACCCTGTTTTTTGTCTGGAGCAATAAAATAAGGCCTTTTTAAATTTCTGATATATCACCATGTAATGGTAACTATTAATCATTTTGTTACGGTATCTTATGAATTTTAACCCCTTCACGACATGCGCCGTACATGGACCAGAGAAAGTGAAGGAAAGTGTTGTCTCAGGATATTAGAAAGAAAATTATAGACAAACATGTTAAAGGTAAAAGTTATAAGACCACCTCCAAGCAGCTTGATGCTCCTGTGACTAGAGTTGCACATATTATTCAGAAATTTAAGATCCAACCTCACTGGACATGGCCGCAGGAGGAAAATTGATGACAAATCAAAGAGACGGATAATATGAATGGTAAAAACTTCTAAACAGATTAAAGGTGAACGTCAAGCTCAAGGAACATCAGTGTCAGATCACACCATCCGACGTTGTATGAGCCAAAGTGGACTTCATAGGAGACGACCAAGAATCATAAAAAAGCTAGACTGGAATTTGTCAAACGTCATGCTGACAAGCCACAAAGCTTCTGGGAGAATGTCCTATGGAAAGATGAGACAAAAATTGAACTTTTTGGCAAGGCACATCAGCTCTATGTTCACAGGCGGAAAAATGAAGCATATCAAGAACAAAACACCGTCCCTACTTTGAAACATGGAGGAGGCTCTGTTATGTTCTGGGGCTGCTTTGCTGCATCTGGCACAGGGCATCTAGAATCTGTGCAGGGTACAATAAAATCTCAAGACTATCAAGGGATTCTAGAGAGAAATGTGTTGCCCAGTATCAGAAAACTTGGTTTCAGTTGCAGGTCATGGGTCTTGCAACAGGATAATGACCCAAAACACACAGCTAAAATCACCCAAGAATGGCTAAGAGGAAAACATTGGACTATTCTGAAGTCGCCTTCTATGAGCTCTGACCTAAATCCTATTGAGCATCTTTGGAAAGAGCTGAAACATGCCATCTGGAAAAGGCAACCTTCAAACATGAGACAACTGGAGAAGTTTGCTCTTGAGGAGTGGGCCAAAATACCTGTCGAGAGGTGCAGAAGTCTCATTGACAGTTACAGGAATTATTTGATCGCAATGATTGACTCAAAAGGCGGTACAACAAAATATTGAGTTAAGGGTAACATCATTTCTGTCCAGGCCTATTTCATGAGTTTTATTTTTTGTAAAATTCTGTGGAAGCATGGTTGAAAAGCAATGTCTGACTTTCATTTGTTCATTTTCATAGATATTTGATTTATTATTACTTTTGTCAGATTCAAGTTATTTCTGTTGTAGGTTTTTTTGTCATTAAACGAGGGGTACCAACAATTTTGACCATGTGTGTATCTATTCTGTTCTAACCTGTCAGTGTGATTTAGCTGTATGCGGCACATGAATTGTCGGCTTTTCAAAGGACACCGGTGCATAATAATCGAACAACACTCACATAGTCCGATGTTTTGATTCGGTAACCGAGGAGGCTAACAGGAAAAATAGGCTGGGCAACCAGACACCCAGAGAGGTTGGTAACTGAGCGGATTGCAGACCCTGAACTGACAACACAACTAGAATTAGCCGTGGGACTTACCTACGATGACCTAGACGCCTCGACACAGCCAAAGAGTTAACTAAGCCTAAAGAGAGAAAGGGGAAAGCTAACTGCCCCGGAGTAGAGCCCCAAAGGAATAGATGGCCCCCAAACATATATTGTCGGTGAGAAAGATGAAGCACAAACACAGACAGAAAATAGAGTAAGCAAATGCTGAAGCCCAGACTGTCTAAATAGAACAGGATAGAAAATGATACTGTCTGCAATCCAGCAAAAACCCTAAGAAAAATTCCAACACGTCTGATATGCAAAAGTACTGAGGCAACACGACCTCTCCCCGGCTAAATCAGAACTCTGGTGTGAACTGGGCGCAAAACAAAGAGATACTGAAATAACAGGGAACTAGAAACACAGAAAAGACTGACACAAGCGGCAGATGATGAAAACAGAGTCCAGCACTGGTCCCCGCCGAGGACCCGGCTGAACTAACTCCAGCAAGGCAGAAAACTGAGAAAAGCAAAAGGTAAACAAATGCCACAGAATTAAACAGCCAAATAACTTATCTGACAGATGCAGGACACAGCAGGGAGCAAGCTGACTTCCAGATGGCTCACGAAGAAACAAATCACTGGCAACAACCATGGGCAGGCTGCTCACCTATTTCTCCCCGATCAGTAACATCTGATCGCCAATCATCCTCTTCAGGTGATTGACTTCTGTCAACCAGACCAGCTCCATTACCAGCAGAAACCACCAGAGGGAGCCCAAACTCAGAAGCCGGATTTAAAGTGTTCACAACAGTACCCCCCCTTGAGGAGAGGTCACCGAACCATCACCCAAGCCACCAGGCCGATCAGGATGGGCCCGGTGAAAGGCGCGAACCAATCTCTAGGCATGAATATCAGAAGCAAACACCCAAGAATTATCCTCCAGACCATAACCTTTGCACTTGACCAAGTACTGGAGTCTCCGTATAGCCAGATGAGAATCCAATACCTTCTCTACTTCATACTCCAGATTGCCCTTAACCAATACAGTATCAGAGGGAGCAGCCATAGGAACTACTGGCTCAACAAACCTTTTCAACAAAGATTTATGTATAACGTTGTGAATCTTAAATGTTCCTGGAAGAGCCAAACGGAAAGAAACGGGATTAAGGATTTCCAAAATCTTATAAGGCCCAATGAACCTTGCCTTAAATTTTGGAGACGCAACCTTCGTAGGAATATTTTTTGAGGTCAACCAAACCATGTCACCTACTTTAAACCGGGGACCATCAGTCCTATGCTGGTTGGCAAACCGTTGGGCCCTCTCTTGAGAGAGAGACAACTTATCCACTACTTGATTCCAAATCTGCTGCTTTCTCTCTACCATGGAATCAATACCTGGACAGGCAGAAGCCTCCACCTGCCCTGAAGAAAACCGAGGATGAAACCCAAAGTTGCAGAAAAACAGGGACATCAAAGTGGCAGACCTAGCCCTATTATTTAGAGCAAATTCAGCCAAGGGCAAAAAGGAGACCCAGTCCTCTTGATCAGCAGACACAAAACATCTCAAATAAGTTTCCAAAGTCTGGTTTGTTCTCTCAGTCTACCCATTGGTCTGAGGGTGAAACGCGGAGGAGAAGGACAACTGAATTCCCAGTTTAGAACAAAAGGCTCTCCAAAATCTGGAAACAAACTGGACTCCTCTGTCAAATACAATGTTCTCCGAAATGCCGTTCAAACGAACCACCTGCTGAAAAAACAAAGGCACCAACTCGGAAGAGGATGGCAGCCTTGGCAGAGGTACAAGATGGACCATCTTGGAAAATCTATCACAGATCACCCAGATAACAGTCATTCTCTGAGAGATAGGGAGGTCGGAATTAAAATCCATTGAGATATGGGTCCACGGCCTCCTAGGCACCGGCAGTGGCACTAACAATCCACTAGAGCAAAAACAGGGTTTGGACCGAGAACAAGTCCCACAGGACTGCACAAAATTCCTGACATCACAAGATAAAGTAGGCCACCAAAAAGACCGACTCACCAAATCTCTGGTACCAAAAATACCGGGATGACCAGCCAACGCAGAGCAATGAATTTCAGACATTACCATTGGTAGGGGATATCCAATTTCCCCATAGGGCACCGTTCAGGTTTATTCCCCTGAAATTCCTCCAGGGCAAGTCTCAAATCAGGTGAGATAGCGGAAAGAACCACACCCTCCTTTAGAATGGTGGTAGGCTCAGTCACATCAAGAGAATCCGCAAGGAAACTCCTAGAGAGGGCATCCGCCTTAACATTCTTAGTGCCCAGAAGAAAGGAGACCACAAAATTAAAACGCATGAAAAACAAGGCCCACCTAGCCTGTCTAGGATTCAATTGCTTGGCTGATTCGAGATAGATCAAGTTCTTGTGGTCAGTGAGGACCACAACTTGATGTTTGGCTCCCTCCAACCAATGTCTCCACTTTACAGAAAGTGCGGAAGACAAGAGAACAGTCATTTGCAATCTGTGTCACACCAAGCTCAGCAGGGGTCATTTCACTACCAGCCTGATCACCACCAGCATGCTCAGGCACATGTCATCAAAGCACACGACTAGGTGGGCCGAACGCCCTGTGCTACATGCTTTCCAATCCCGTGTCCAGGCCATAGGCAGGGCTGCCTACCGCCTTTTAGCTGTCATTGCAAATACACAACCACCATCAGCAACCATGTCCACTTCTTTGTCCGAGTATGGCGTTCAGCTGTCCCTAACACAGACCTTGGAACGCAAGTGGAAATACACACCCAACCACAGGCCCAAACTCTAAAAGGCCAAATTTTAAGATTCCTGTTATGATATGGTAGCCGAGGAGCACAGTAACAAAAATAGCCAAGGCAGCCAGTCACCCAGAGAGGTTGGTAACTAATGGACTGCGGACCCCTAAACTAACCGCACAACTAGAAGCAGCCATGGGACGTACCTACGATGACCTAGACGCCTCGACACAGCCAGAGAGTTAGTTAAGCCTAAAGATAGAAAATGGAAAGTTAACTGCCCGGAGTAGTGCCCCAAAGAAATAGGTAGCCCCCACACATATATTGGCGGTGAGACAAGATGAAATACAAACGCAGGCAGAAAATAGAGTAAGCAAACGCTGGGGCCCAAAACTGTCTAGATAGGACAGGACAGAAAAGAATACTTTCTGCAATCCCGCAAAATCCTAGGAAAAATTCCAACACTTCGGATTCCAAAAAATACTGAGGCCACACGATCTCTTCCCACTATATCAGAACTCTGGTGTGAACAGGTAGCTACCCAGCAGCCACTGAAATAACAGGGACCCGGCTGACCTCACTCAGAAGGCAGAAAAACAAAAGAAAACAAAACCACAGAAACAAGCAAGAAATAGCTTATCTGAAAGTTGCAGGAGACCGCAGCAAGCTGACTTCCAAACTGGATCATGAAGAGACAACTAAGCACTGGCGAGGATCATGGGAAAGCTACTCCCTTAAATCTCCCCAGTAATCACTGCCAATCGTCCGCAGCTGAATTTTCAGCTGAAGGGCCTCTGTCCGTCAAGGCAGCTTCATTAATATCAACAGCCACCAGAGGGAGCCCTAACTCAGAATCCAAAGCATTCACAACAGATTCCTTTCCCTGGAAATGTTGACGTTTAGGCTTGTGGACACAGAGGTTTTCCGAAACCTCATGGCGGTGGCCATCCCTCGGTACTCACTCCCCAGTCGCCACTATTTCTCCTGTAAAGTCATGCCCATCTAACACCAGCATGTGTCCCATGATGTAACTCGTGTCCTGACCAATGCAGTTACTGGGAATGTCTACTTAATCACCGACACATGGACAAGTGCTTGTGGGCAGAAATACTGCATTTACTTGACGGCACACTGGGTGAACCTGCTGGAGGCTAGGAACAAGTCAGACCCTGGAACCGCACACGTGCTACTGATGCCTAGAATTGTGGGCTCAAGTTCCATCAGGGTTTCCCCTCATCCTCATACTCCTTCTCAGAATTATCATCCATGTCACTTTCAAGTTGGAAGCACTGCAGAACAGCGAAGCGGCAACAGGCTCTGATTAAACTAAAAAGTTTAGTTGTCAAACAGCACAACATGGCAGTTGTTGAAAGGTCTAACAGACCAGAAAGATCTGTGGCTCTCGCCGCTGAACCTATATAATACGGATACAATTTTTAACAATTTTTTTTAGGGTTATAGACCACCAAAATGTATCGCAGAGCACATAATAGTATATCGATGAGTAATTAAATCCAGAAAAATATTTCAATGCTTTTTGTGAATGTTAAATACCAACAAAATGTTATATATCACAGAAATGCAGCACAAAGCATGAAATACTCTGTTGATGACAATGAAGTAAATTTTTGTGCCCCCCAAAAAAAATCTTGTTAGTTGCAGCATCTATATATTTACCAACAAACTGTGAAGCACTTAGACCTGCCTTGAACCTTTTATTCTACCACTCTCCCTGCTCCTGTAACTGCCCCTAGTCTAAATGCACAATGTATCTGGTACAGACAACAAAGCACAATATTAGCCCTTAGAAGAGCTGTTATTATGATGGTTCAGTATCAGCACCAGTATCTATGCTAGAGGACTCAGATTAGTTAATGTCATGGGGTTACCACAACAGAGAGGAGCCAGAAGACCACAGCATCTGATTGCTCCTACCCCTGCACTGAAAAGAAGCACTTCACCTTCTTTTTAAATGGTGTTAATTTCTTTTGGTAGAACAGGGGTTAATCGGCCATGTTGGGAGCTCTGGGAGTCTGAGCTCTCAGCTGAGCTCGGTTAGCCACACCTATCCACTATATAATCTGGGTCCTGATTGAAAAACATTGTCGGAGCTAGCTTATGCTGCATGGCTTGGAGGAGAGGTGTTTTGGTGCTTATATGAGGAATTTGGAGAAGTTATTTATGATAATTCCCTTCCCTTCTCTTATTTTGTTTTTTCCTCATTCTCCCCCCCTGGGGCATTCCTCTGTAATATGTGAGTGAATATTTGTATGCCTAGTATTTTCAGTTACCCCTGTTTGTGTTGCTCTGTTATTCGGGCTGGTGTTCTGCAGTGCACGGCAGCTCCCCTTTTCCCTGGGTGGGGGAAGGGAACAGACGTAGGGTTAATTCAGGAGATAAGGCAAGGCTGGAGGCCCTGGCATCTTCACCTTCAGAAGTATCCTGGGGAATAGGGCAAGCTAGGGCGCCCCTAGTGGTACGGATAGGGAAGGAGCCCCTGGGCCTGGGTCACCCGACAGCTGAGTCGTGACAGTTAAACTGTGTACACACAGGCCTGGGCAAGCACTTTCTCCTTCCAATACGAACTGTTCCTCAGCAGTGCATTGGCGTCAGTGAGCCAAGCGTGGCGGTGCCTGTCCTTTCATACCCGTGATGATGTAATACGGCCAGCCAATCACAGTAATACCACTACCAAGATGGCTACTGGATTACAATGAACTGTAGGCAATCCCCGCATGTTTAGTGGCTGTGTAACAGGCACCAAACATGCAGGGCAGGGATTCCAGTTTTAAATTGAGCACCACCCAATGCTCGCCGAGTAACAAGCACATCCAAGCACCCAGATACTTGAGAGATATTCAAGTATCACAGCACTTTGCTCATTCCTACTTACCTGTAAAGTCATACATATATAAAAAATTTCTGAAGCCCTCCTATACGTCTCTTCCAGTGTGTATCGCAGTACCTTATTATAATTTTTAGCCTTCTTTGCACATAGTGCATCGGCTTTACAAGTCTAGGAGTCCTACTCCTTCCAAATACTTAAAAAAGGTTTTCTGACTACTTCCTCTACGTATCTTCAAAGGTGTATTGCAGTGCCTCCTTCTAATTTTTTAAGCCATTGCACATAGTTCTAGGAGTCCCACTCCAAATACTAAAAAATGGTTTTCTGAGGCCCTCCTCTACATCTCATTGAATTGATTTATTTATCTTTAAATGAAAAGCAAATTGTGTAAAAGTAAAGTAAAATCTATTTGACTGCAAGCACACTTTCTTTAAAGAGCAGACTGTTGTCACATTTTACATGTGTGCTAAATTTCATCCTGTATATTATAACATAATGCAAGTATGGGTTTTTCAATACAATCCACAGTGCTGTCACCCTGTTTTTTGTCTGGAGCAATAAAATAAGGCCTTTTTAAATTTCTGATATATCACCATGTAATGGTAACTATTAATCATTTTGTTACGGTATCTTATGAATTTTAACCCCTTCACGACATGCGCCGTACATGGACCAGAGAAAGTGAAGGAAAGTGTTGTCTCAGGATATTAGAAAGAAAATTATAGACAAACATGTTAAAGGTAAAAGTTATAAGACCACCTCCAAGCAGCTTGATGCTCCTGTGACTAGAGTTGCACATATTATTCAGAAATTTAAGATCCAACCTCACTGGACATGGCCGCAGGAGGAAAATTGATGACAAATCAAAGAGACGGATAATATGAATGGTAAAAACTTCTAAACAGATTAAAGGTGAACGTCAAGCTCAAGGAACATCAGTGTCAGATCACACCATCCGACGTTGTATGAGCCAAAGTGGACTTCATAGGAGACGACCAAGAATCATAAAAAAGCTAGACTGGAATTTGTCAAACGTCATGCTGACAAGCCACAAAGCTTCTGGGAGAATGTCCTATGGAAAGATGAGACAAAAATTGAACTTTTTGGCAAGGCACATCAGCTCTATGTTCACAGGCGGAAAAATGAAGCATATCAAGAACAAAACACCGTCCCTACTTTGAAACATGGAGGAGGCTCTGTTATGTTCTGGGGCTGCTTTGCTGCATCTGGCACAGGGCATCTAGAATCTGTGCAGGGTACAATAAAATCTCAAGACTATCAAGGGATTCTAGAGAGAAATGTGTTGCCCAGTATCAGAAAACTTGGTTTCAGTTGCAGGTCATGGGTCTTGCAACAGGATAATGACCCAAAACACACAGCTAAAATCACCCAAGAATGGCTAAGAGGAAAACATTGGACTATTTGAAGTCGCCTTCTATGAGCTCTGACCTAAATCCTATTGAGCATCTTTGGAAAGAGCTGAAACATGCCATCTGGAAAAGGCAACCTTCAAACATGAGACAACTGGAGAAGTTTGCTCTTGAGGAGTGGGCCAAAATACCTGTCGAGAGGTGCAGAAGTCTCATTGACAGTTACAGGAATTATTTGATCGCAATGATTGACTCAAAAGGCGGTACAACAAAATATTGAGTTAAGGGTAACATCATTTCTGTCCAGGCCTATTTCATGAGTTTTATTTTTTGTAAAATTCTGTGGAAGCATGGTTGAAAAGCAATGTCTGACTTTCATTTGTTCATTTTCATAGATATTTGATT
Organism: Oophaga sylvatica; assembly: GCA_033576555.1. Classification (NCBI taxonomy): domain Eukaryota; kingdom Metazoa; phylum Chordata; class Amphibia; order Anura; family Dendrobatidae; genus Oophaga; species Oophaga sylvatica. Next base: position 13,983 of record JARQOD010010086.1, on the reverse strand, counting down.
TATTATTACTTTTGTCAGATTCAAGTTATTTCTGTTGTAGGTTTTTTTGTCATTAAACGAGGGGTACCAACAATTTTGACCATGTGTGTATCTATTCTGTTCTAACCTGTCAGTGTGATTTAGCTGTATGCGGCACATGAATTGTCGGCTTTTCAAAGGACACCGGTGCATAATAATCGAACAACACTCACATAGTCCGATGTTTTGATTCGGTAACCGAGGAGGCTAACAGGAAAAATAGGCTGGGCAACCAGACACCCAGAGAGGTTGGTAACTGAGCGGATTGCAGACCCCTGAACTGACAACACAACTAGAATTAGCCGTGGGACTTACCTACGATGACCTAGACGCCTCGACACAGCCAAAGAGTTAACTAAGCCTAAAGAGAGAAAGGGGAAAGCTAACTGCCCCGGAGTAGAGCCCCAAAGGAATAGATGGCCCCCAAACATATATTGTCGGTGAGAAAGATGAAGCACAAACACAGACAGAAAATAGAGTAAGCAAATGCTGAAGCCCAGACTGTCTAAATAGAACAGGATAGAAAATGATACTGTCTGCAATCCAGCAAAAACCCTAAGAAAAATTCCAACACGTCTGATATGCAAAAGTACTGAGGCAACACGACCTCTCCCCGGCTAAATCAGAACTCTGGTGTGAACTGGGCGCAAAACAAAGAGATACTGAAATAACAGGGAACTAGAAACACAGAAAAGACTGACACAAGCGGCAGATGATGAAAACAGAGTCCAGCACTGGTCCCCGCCGAGGACCCGGCTGAACTAACTCCAGCAAGGCAGAAAACTGAGAAAAGCAAAAGGTAAACAAATGCCACAGAATTAAACAGCCAAATAACTTATCTGACAGATGCAGGACACAGCAGGGAGCAAGCTGACTTCCAGATGGCTCACGAAGAAACAAATCACTGGCAACAACCATGGGCAGGCTGCTCACCTATTTCTCCCCGATCAGTAACATCTGATCGCCAATCATCCTCTTCAGGTGATTGACTTCTGTCAACCAGACCAGCTCCATTACCAGCAGAAACCACCAGAGGGAGCCCAAACTCAGAAGCCGGATTTAAAGTGTTCACAACAGTACCCCCCCTTGAGGAGAGGTCACCGAACCATCACCCAAGCCACCAGGCCGATCAGGATGGGCCCGGTGAAAGGCGCGAACCAATCTCTAGGCATGAATATCAGAAGCAAACACCCAAGAATTATCCTCCAGACCATAACCTTTGCACTTGACCAAGTACTGGAGTCTCCGTATAGCCAGATGAGAATCCAATACCTTCTCTACTTCATACTCCAGATTGCCCTTAACCAATACAGTATCAGAGGGAGCAGCCATAGGAACTACTGGCTCAACAAACCTTTTCAACAAAGATTTATGTATAACGTTGTGAATCTTAAATGTTCCTGGAAGAGCCAAACGGAAAGAAACGGGATTAAGGATTTCCAAAATCTTATAAGGCCCAATGAACCTTGCCTTAAATTTTGGAGACGCAACCTTCGTAGGAATATTTTTTGAGGTCAACCAAACCATGTCACCTACTTTAAACCGGGGACCATCAGTCCTATGCTGGTTGGCAAACCGTTGGGCCCTCTCTTGAGAGAGAGACAACTTATCCACTACTTGATTCCAAATCTGCTGCTTTCTCTCTACCATGGAATCAATACCTGGACAGGCAGAAGCCTCCACCTGCCCTGAAGAAAACCGAGGATGAAACCCAAAGTTGCAGAAAAACAGGGACATCAAAGTGGCAGACCTAGCCCTATTATTTAGAGCAAATTCAGCCAAGGGCAAAAAGGAGACCCAGTCCTCTTGATCAGCAGACACAAAACATCTCAAATAAGTTTCCAAAGTCTGGTTTGTTCTCTCAGTCTACCCATTGGTCTGAGGGTGAAACGCGGAGGAGAAGGACAACTGAATTCCCAGTTTAGAACAAAAGGCTCTCCAAAATCTGGAAACAAACTGGACTCCTCTGTCAAATACAATGTTCTCCGAAATGCCGTTCAAACGAACCACCTGCTGAAAAAACAAAGGCACCAACTCGGAAGAGGATGGCAGCCTTGGCAGAGGTACAAGATGGACCATCTTGGAAAATCTATCACAGATCACCCAGATAACAGTCATTCTCTGAGAGATAGGGAGGTCGGAATTAAAATCCATTGAGATATGGGTCCACGGCCTCCTAGGCACCGGCAGTGGCACTAACAATCCACTAGAGCAAAAACAGGGTTTGGACCGAGAACAAGTCCCACAGGACTGCACAAAATTCCTGACATCACAAGATAAAGTAGGCCACCAAAAAGACCGACTCACCAAATCTCTGGTACCAAAAATACCGGGATGACCAGCCAACGCAGAGCAATGAATTTCAGACATTACCATTGGTAGGGGATATCCAATTTCCCCATAGGGCACCGTTCAGGTTTATTCCCCTGAAATTCCTCCAGGGCAAGTCTCAAATCAGGTGAGATAGCGGAAAGAACCACACCCTCCTTTAGAATGGTGGTAGGCTCAGTCACATCAAGAGAATCCGCAAGGAAACTCCTAGAGAGGGCATCCGCCTTAACATTCTTAGTGCCCAGAAGAAAGGAGACCACAAAATTAAAACGCATGAAAAACAAGGCCCACCTAGCCTGTCTAGGATTCAATTGCTTGGCTGATTCGAGATAGATCAAGTTCTTGTGGTCAGTGAGGACCACAACTTGATGTTTGGCTCCCTCCAACCAATGTCTCCACTCTTCAAATGCCCACTTCATAGCCAATAATTCCAGATTCCCCACATCATAATTACATTCAGATGGGGAAAATTTTCGAGAGAAGAAGGCACAAGGTTACAGGATCCCTTTGGGACAAAACGGCTCCTGCACCAATCTCAGAAGCATCTATCTCCACCTGAAATGGGAGAGAAACATCAGGTTGCCGTAGAACAGGAGCAGAAGAGAATCTCCGCTTAAGCTCCTAAAACACCGAAACTGCCTCTGGAGACCAATTCATAACATCAGAGCCCTTTTTGGTCAAATCCGTCAGTGGCTTCACAACACCAGAAAAATTACTTATAAATTTACAGTAAAAATTAGCAAATCCCAAAAATTTCTGCAGAGCCTTCAAGGAAGTGGGCTGAACCCAATCATAAATGACCTGAACCTTGACTGGGTCCATTTCAGTAGCGGACGGAGACAAAATGAATCCCAAAAACGTGTATGCAAAAGAGACATTTTGATCCCTTAACATACAAAGCATTTTCTTTCAGAATCCGGAATACAATCCGAACATGTTCCACATGAGAATCCCAATCATTGGAAAAAATCAAAATATCATCCAAATAAACGATCAAAAACTTGTCCACAAAATCCCAGAAAATATCGTTCATGAAAGATTGGAAGACGGAAGGGGCATTAGTGAGCCCAAAATGCATCACTAGGTACTCAAAATGCCCCTCAGGAGTATTAAATGCCGTCTTCCATTCATCACCGTGCTTAATGCGAATAAGATTATACGCCCCCTAAGGTCAAGCTTGGTAAACCAACTAGCACCTTTCACTCTGGTGAATAAATCGGAAATCAGGGGTAACGGATACTGATATTTAACAGTGATCTTATCACGAGACGATAGTCAATACATGGCCTCAATGAGCCATCCTTCTTGGCCACAAAGAAAAAGCCGGCACCTAAAGGTGAAGAGGATGGTCTAATGTGACCCTTCTCCAACGACTCTTTGATATAAGATCGCATAGCATCATGCTCCGGTACAGACAATTTGAAGAGCCGACCCTTGGAAAATTTACAACCGGGCACTAACTTAATCGCGCAATCATAACTCCTGTGAGGAGGCAAGGACGCAGACTTACTCTCACTAAACACATCAGAAAAATCAGCCAAATAGTCAGGGACATCCTGAGACTGGGGAGAGGTAGAGAAAACAGGAGTGTCACTACGAACACATTGACAACCCCAACTAACCACAGACACAGACTTCCAATCCAAAACCGGATTATGGGTCTGCAGCCAAGGAACACCCAGTACAATAATGTCATGTAAATTATGTAACACAAAAATTTACAATTCTCTTGGTGGTCCGGGGCTACCCGCATTATCACCTGGGTCCAAAACTGGGGTTTATTCTCCGCCAAAGGAGTAGCATCAATACCCTGGAAAGGAATAGGAGTCCGCAGGGGTACCATGGGAAAACCACAACGTTTGGCAAAGTCAAAATCCATCAGGTTCAGGGCTGCTCCTGAATCAACAAAAGCCTTAGCAGAAAATGAAGATAAGGAGCAGATCAAGGTAACCGTTAAGAGGAATTTAGGCTGTACATTGCCCAAAACAAATGAGTGAGCCAAACGTTTTCCCCGCTTAAGGCAGACGGAAATAGTATGAGAGTCGTTCCCACAAAAAAACACCAAACTTATTACGCCTTCTGAATTCTAGACGTTGAGCCCTAGAAACAACTCTATCACACTGCATGGGCTCAGAAGCCTGTTTGAAAGGCAACACCGCCTCTAGCATAGTTTTACGTTCACGTAAACGTCTGTCAATTTGAATGGCTAAAGACACAGAGTCATTGAGACCAGAGGGAACAGGAAATCCCACCATAACATCTTTTACGGTCTCTGCCAGACCTTTCTGAAAAAAAGCCACTAGGGCATCATCGTTCCATTTAGTAAGGACTGCCCACTTTCGGAATTTCTGACAATATAACTCTGCCGCTTCCTGACCCTGGTTCAATGCCAATAAGGTTTTCTCAGCTTGATCAATAATATTAGGTTCATCATACAACAACCCCAGAGCCTGAAAAAACGCATCCACATTAGCCAAAACAGGATCCCCAGGTGTCAGGGAAAATGCCCAGTCCTGAGGGTCGCCGCGCATCAAGGAGATGACAATTTTAACCTGCTGTACCGAGTTCCCAGAGGAATTAGGTTTCAAGGTAAAAAACAATTTACAATTATTCTTCAAGTTCAGAAATTTAGACCGATCCCCAGAAAATAAATCAGGAATAGGGATCTTAGGTTCTACAGTAGACAACTGAGCGAGATAGGCAGAAATTCCCCGAACTTCAGCAGTGAACTGCTCTACACGATCAGACAAATGCTTAGTCTCCATGAAGAAAAAAAAATCCTACGGCCCCCAGAGAAAAAGAGGAAAAAACATATAAAAAACTCTGACAATCGCTTTTTTTTCTCTTTTTTCCTTTTACTATTCTTTCCTTCTTTAGAATACCCTAGAATGTTATGAATGTTTTAGAAATTAATTCTGAGCAGAAGCTCCCTCTGGTGGTTACAAACAGTACTGAACCATTCAATGAGGATTGGCAATCAGGAATTACAGACTGGCTGGATATAAGGGAGGTTTCCCCCCATCATGGTTGCCGGTGATCAATTGTTCTTGTCTCAACGTTGTTTCCTGGTTCACTTGGAAGCTTGATGAGTCTTGCCTCTTCTCCTGCTCTCAGATAAGATATTTTCTGTTTTTTGTTTTTGTACTTGCCATTTGCATTTTTCTCTGCATTTCTGTGAGGTTGGCTAGGTTCCCCTTCCCGGGGGGCTTGGGCTCCTCTCGGTTCCTCTGGAGCCACTGTTGTTTGTTCATTTGCCTTTTCCAGTTTTTTCTGTGGCTGCGGCTTAGTTTTGTTACACCAGAGAACTAATTTAGGTGGTAGAGGTCGTGTGATCTCAGGTGTTTTTGCAATTAATAGCGTTGGCTTTTTTTAGGGTTTTTTGGAATTGCAGTAAGTATCCTTCCTAACCTTTTCTGTCTAGGCAGATTGGGCCCCAGCGTTTGCTCATACTATTTTCTGTCTGTGTCAGTATTTCCTCTTGTCTAACCGCCATTACATGTTTGGGGGCTTCCTATGTTCTTTGGGGATCTGCTCCGGGGCAGATAGCTTTCCTCTTTCTATCTTTAGGTGTAGTTAGCCTCTCAGGCTGTGACGAGGCGTCTAGGACCAACGTAGGAACGCTCCACGGCTGCCTTTAGTTGTGGTGGTTAGTCAGGGTACTGCAATCCAGTAGATTCCAACCTCTCTGGTGTATTGCCGTTTTTGCCTGCTCTCCTCAGCTACCAAAACATAACAGTATCACCGGCCCAAACTGAAAATTATATTGTACTCACAGACGGGAAAAATAGTGTGGAAAGAAAAAAGTTGTCAGAGTTGTCAGAGATTTTTTTTTTTTCTGCATTTTTTTTTCCCTCTTTTTCTCTGGGTACTGAGGAGGATTTTTTTTTTCTCTCAATGGAGTTTGCACAGTTGTCTGGCCGTGTGGATCAGCTTGCCACTGAAGTTCGGAGTATTGCTACCTATCTTGCAGGGTTGCCGGTTGTGGAACCTAGGATCCCCATGCCAGATTTGTTTTGGGGGGATCGAGCTAAATTTCTGAATTTCAAAAATAACTGTAAGTTGTTTTTTGCCTTAAAACCTAAGACCTCAGGGAACACAGCACAGCAGGTTCAAATTGTCATCTCTCTCCTGCGCGGCGATCCTCAGGATTGGTGTTATGATTTGGTAACTGAGGAGTGCAGGTAAAAAGGCAATACACCAGAGCAGTTGGAATCTATGAGATTGCAGTACCCTGACTAACCACCACAACTAGAGACAGCCGTGGAGCGTTCCTACGTTGGTCCTAGACGCCTCGTCACAGCCTGAGAAACTAACTATACCTAAAGATAGAAAGAGGAAAGCTATCTGCCCCGGAGCAGATCCCCAAAGAACATAGAAAGCCCCCAAACATGTAATGGCGGTTAGACAAGAGGAAATACTGACACAGACAGAAAATAGAAGAGCAAACGTTGGGGCCCAAACTATCTAAATAGAAAAGGATAGGAAGGGCACTTACTGCAATCCCAAAAAACCCTGAAAAGCACCAACTCTACTAATTTCAAAAACACCTGAGATCACACGACCTCTACCACCTAAATTAGTTCTCTGGTGTAACAAAATCAAAACAGCAGCCACTGAAAAAACTGGAAAAAGCAAATGTACAAAACATCAGTGGCTGAACTAAACTGAGAGGGCAAAAGCCCCCGGAGGGGACCCTAAAGGCCCCCACAGAAGTGCAGGACAAAATACAAAAATCAAGCACAAAAACAAAAAGAAGAAAATGTCTTATCTGTTAGCAGGAGATGCAGACACGACACAGCAGGCTACAAGGGAAACAGGAGTCAAGGATTGAGACCAGAACAATTGATCACCGGCAACCCTGATGGGAAGGCGACTCCCTTAAATAAGACCAGTCAGTAACACCTGATTCCCAATCCTCACAATCTTCACTGGACAGTCCAGTACAGCTTGTAACCACCAGAGGGAGCCTCTGCTCAGAACTCATTTCAAGTCCATTCACAACAGATTGGGCTTTTTCCCTGACACCTGGGGACCCTGTTTTGAGTAATGTTGATGCATTTTTTCTGGCTCTTGGGTTATTGTACGATGACCCTAATGTCACTGATCAAGCTGAAAAAACCTTGTTGGCATTAAATCAGGGGCTTGAGGACGCTGAGTTGTACTGTCAGAAATTCCGAAAGTGGGCAGTTCTGACCAAATGGAATGATGATGCTTTGGCAGCCCTTTTTCGGAAGGGTCTGTCAGAGAATGTAAAAGATGTTATGGTGGGTTTCCCTGCTCCCTCTGGTCTCAATGATTCTATGTCATTGGCGATTCAAATTGACAGACGTTTGCGTGAGCGTAGAGGTATGCGTGGAATGGTGTTGCCTTGTGAACCAGCTTCTGAACCCATGCAGTGTGATAGAGTGGCTTCTGGGGCACAGCGTCATGAGTTTCGAAAACGCAATGGGTTAGGTTTCTACTGTGGTGATGCCTCTCATGCTATTTCAGTCTGCCCTAAGCGGGGAAGACGTTTTGCACGCTGAGTTGTCTTGGGTAGTGTTCAGACTAAATTTCTGTTGACTGTTACCCTGATTTGCTCCCTGTCCACATTTTCTGCTCAGGATTTTGTTGATTCGGGAGCAGCTATTAACCTGATGAATTTTGACTTTGCTAAACGTTGTGGGTTTCCCTTGATACCCCTACGGAAGTCTATTCCCCTACTGGGGATTGATTCTACCCCTTTGGCTGAGAATAAACCCCAGTTCTCTACTCAGGTGATAATGAGGGTTGAACCTGATCATCAGGAGAGTTGCAAATTTTTGGTGCTGTATAATCTGCATGACATTATTGTACTAGGTTTCCCTTGGTTGCAGTCTCATAATCCTGTTTTGGATTGGAAATCTGTGTCTGTAACCAGTTGGGGCTGCCAATGTGTTAATGCCAACACTCCTGTTTTTTCTGCCTCTCCCCAGGCTCAAGATGTGCTTGACTTTTTGACTGATTTTTCTGATGTGTTTAGCGAAAGTAAATCTGCATGCTTGCCCCCCTATAGGAGCTATGACTGCGCTATTGAATTAGTGCCTGGTAGTAAATTCCCTAAAGGTCGCCTTTTTAACTTGTCTGTACCTGAACATGACGCTATGCGGCCTTATATCAAGGAGTCATTGGAGAAGGGTCATATCAGACCATCCTCTTCACCCTTGGGTGCTGGTTTTTTCTTTGTGGCCAAAAAGGATGGTTCATTAAGGCCGTGTTTTGATTATCGTCTCTTGAACAATATCACTGTGAAATATCAATATCCGTTACCCTTGATTTCTGACCTGTTTTCCAGGGTGAAAAGTGCTACTTGGTTTACCAAGCTTGACCTCAGGGGGGCGTATAACCTTATTCGCATTAAGCACGGGGATGAATGGAAGACGGCGTTTAATACCCCAGAGGGGCATTTTGAGTACCTAGTGATGCCCTTTGGGCTCACTAATGCTCCTTCCGTCTTCCAGTCCTTCATGAATGACATTTTCAGGGATTTTGTGGATATATTTATGGTTGTTTATTTGGATGATATCTTGATTTTTTCCAATGACTGGGACTCTCATGTGAAACATGTTCGGACTGTGTTCCAGATTTTGAGAGAGAATGCTCTGTATGTGAAGGGATCAAAGTGTCTTTTTGGCGTACAGAGGATCTCATTTCTGGGATTTATTTTGTCTCCATCTGTTATTGAAATGGACCCGGTCAAGGTTCAGGCCATCTGTGATTGGGTCCAACCTACTTCATTAAAGGCTCTTCAGAGATTCTTGGGTTTTGCCAATTTTTATCGTAAATTTATTGCTAATTTCTCTGTTATTGTTAAACCATTGACTGATTTGACCAAAAAGGGTTCTGATGTGGTGAATTGGCCTCCTGAGGCAGTCTCTGCGTTTCAGGAACTTAAACAGAGATTCACTTCTGCTCCTGTTCTACGGCAGCCTGATGTTTCTCTGCCATTTCAGGTGGAGGTTGATGCCTCTGAAATTGGGGCAGGTGCCGTTTTGTCCCAAAGAGATCCTGAGACCTCTAAAAGTAACCCTTGTGCTTTTTTCTCTCGAAAATTTTCTCCAACTGAACGTAATTATGACGTGGGTAATCGGGAGTTATTAGCCATGAAGTGGGCTTTTGAAGAGTGGAGACATTGGCTGGAGGGAGCCAAACATCAGGTGGTGGTCCTCACGGACCATAAGAATCTGGTTTATCTGGAATCAGCCAAGCGACTTAATCCTAGACAGGCCAGGTGGGCCTTGTTTTTCACACGTTTTAATTTTGTGGTTTCCTTTCTTCCTGGCACTAAGAATGTTAAGGCGGATGCCCTCTCGAGGAGTTTCCTTGCGGACTCTCCTGAGTTATCTGATCCTGTTGTTATTTTGAAAGAGGGTGTAGTTCTTTCCGCCATCTCGCCCAATTTGAGACTGGCTCTGGAGGGGTGCCTTTGGCTGAGTTTGCTCTTAATAATAGGGCAAGCTCTGCCACTTTGATGTCTCCATTTTTGTGCAATTATTGGGTTTCACCCTCGATTTTCTTCGGGACAGACGGAGGCTTCTGTCTATCCGGGTGTTGACTCTGTTGTGGAGCGTATGCAGCAGATTTGGGACCAGGTAGTGGAGAGGTTGTCCCTCTCTCAGGAGAAGGCCCAGAGGTTTGCCAACCGGCATAGGACTGATGGTCCTCGGTTTAAAGTGGGGGACTTGGTCTGTTTGTCCTCAAGAAATATCCCTATGAGAGTTGCATCTCCTAAGTTTAAGCCTAGGTTCATTGGACCTTATAAGATCATGGAGATTCTTAATCCTGTTTCCTTTAGTTTACTTCTTCCAGGGACATTTAAGATCCATAACGTGTTCCACAGGTCCTTATTGAAGAGGTTTGTCGAGCCAGTGGTTCCTATGGCTGCGCCCCTGACCCTGTTTTGGTTGAGGGCAATCTGGAGTATGTGGTTGAGAAAATATTGGATTCTCATTTTTCTAGACGGAAACTCCAGTATTTGGTTAAGTGGAGAGGTTATGGTCAGGAGGACAATTCTTGGGTGTTTGCTTCGGACATCCATGCTAGGAGACTGATCCGTGCGTATACACAGAGCTCATCCTGACCGACCTGGTTGCACAAATGAGGGTTCGGTGACCCCTCCTCAAGGGGGGGGTACTGTTATGAATGTTTTAGAAATTAATTCTGAACAGAAGCTCCCTCTGGTGGTTACAAACAGTACTGAACCATTCAATGAGGATTGGCAATCAGGAATTACAGACTGGCTGGATATAAGGGAGGTTTCCCCCCATCATGGTTGCCGGTGATCAATTGTTCTTGTCTCAACGTTGTTTCCTGGTTCACTTGGAAGCTTGATGAGTCTTGCCTCTTCTCCTGCTCTCAGATAAGATATTTTCTGTTTTTTGTTTTTGTGCTTGTCATTTGCATTTTTCTCTGCATTTCTGTGAGGTTGGCCAGGTTCCCCTTCCCTGGGGGCTTGGGCTCCTCTCGGTTCCTCTAGAGCCACTGTTGTTTGTTCATTTGCCTTTTCCAGTTTTTTCTGTGGCTGCGGCTTAGTTTTGTTACACCAGAGAACTAATTTAGGTGGTAGAGGTCGTGTGATCTCAGGTGTTTTTGCAATTAGTAGCGTTGGCTTTTTTTAGGGTTTTTTGGAATTGCAGTAAGTATCCTTCCTAACCTTTTCTGTCTAGGCAGATTGGGCCCCAGCATTTGCTCATACTATTTTCTATCTGTGTCTGTATTTCCTCTTGTCTAGCCGCCATTACATGTTTGGGGGCTTCCTATGTTCTTTGGGGATCTGCTCTGGGGCAGATAGCTTTCCTCTTTCTATCTTTAGGTGTAGTTAGCCTCTCAGGCTGTGACGAGGTGTCTAGGACCAACGTAGGAACGCTCCACGGCTGCCTTTAGTTGTGGTGGTTAGTCAGGGTACTGCAATCCAGTAGATTCCAACCTCTCTGGTGTATTGCCGTTTTTGCCTGCTCTCCTCAGCTACCAAAACATAACACTAGAATCTATAATTGGGCCGGTGATTCTGTTATGATTCGGTAACCAAGGAGGATAACAGGAAAAATAGGCTAGGCAACCAGACACCCAGAGAGGTTGGTAACTTAGTGGATTGCAGACCCTGAACTGACAACACAGCTAGAATTAGCCGTGGGACGTACCTACGATGACCTAGATGCCTCGACACAGCCAAAGAGTTAACTAAGCCTAAAGCGAGAAAGGGGAAAGCTAACTGCCCCGGAGTAGAGTCCCAAAGGAATAGGTAGCCCCCAAACATATATTGTCGGTGAGAAAGATGAAGCACAAACAAAGACAGAAAATAGAGTAATCAAATGCTGGGGCCCAGACTGTCTAGATAGAACAGGATAGAAAAGGATACTGTCTGCAATCCAACAAAAACCCTAAGAAAAATTCCAACACGTCTGATATGCAAAAATACTGAGGCCACATGACCTCTCCCCCGCTAAATCAGAACTCTGGTGTGAACTGGGCGCAAAACAAAGAGATACTGAAATAACAGGGAACTAGAAACAAAGAAAAGACTGACACAAGCGTCAGAAGTTGAAAACAGAGTCCAGAAAACAGAGAAAAGCAAAAGGTAAACAAATGCCACAGAATTAAACAGCCAAATAACTTATCTGACAGATGCAGGACACAGCAGGGAGCAAGCTGACTTCCAGAAGGCTCAGGAAGAAACAAATCACCGGCAACAACCATGGGCAGGCTGCTCACTTATATCTCCATAATCAGTAACACCTGATCGCCAATCATCCTCCTCTGGTGATTGACTTCTGTCAACCAGACCAGCTCCATTACCAGCAGCAACCACAAGAGGGAGCCCAAACTCAGAAGCCGGATTTAAAGTGTTCACAACAGTCCGAGTGCTATGCGGTTTTTTTCTCGCACCTATCGGCTTGCATTGGCGAGTCTCGGCCAATTCTCGGTTCCAAGGTTTTATAAGCATGTTGAATACCCTGAGAAAAGATGTGAGCTGCCCCATAGATTAACACTGGGCCCAGTGCTATGCGATGTTTTCTCACATAGCACTCGGCCGTATTCTATGTTAGTGTGACTCCAGCCTTATATTCACACCGAGTTACCAAAATCTGCATATTGATAAGACTACTTAGAACGAAGTCTTGTCAAACATCATTTTATAACATCAACTACTTTGCCAAGCATCTAGTTTGGGTGTCACATTATTGCATATTTTGTATTTGTTCAAAATATTTCCAATTTGCTGTAAAATAAAAAAAAGTATACAGATCCTTTTAGAAAGACTAAAGTGCAAGACTTCTGTTTTACTAAAATATCCACTACCATTGTAAAATATACTTTAGCAATATAAACGTTCTGCATGAGCCAAATCTCCAAAATTAGAACACACAATAAAACAGTTTAGAGAAGCTTAAGATTAAAAGCGAAGTGAGTGTTTCACAGGCAGTGTGCCAATGGACCTTAAATCACCTGCTGTCATTCCGCCAGTAAACAGTAGTTTAAATAGCTTTCTAGAAGGGTATAATTATTAGAAGGATTTTGCCAGTTAACAAATCCATATGAATTGGATTTTTGTTCAGTTGTATCAGGTTCTCAGAATGATTGATGAAAGAATCCTGCAGCATTGAGTCATCCAATATTTACTGACCACTGTCTACACATAATTGATAGTGATATGGTCTTCTACATCTGTAGAATGTTTTGAGCAGTTTCTGTCTACTTTTATCCACAATATTTCATCTAGTAGAGATTCGGTTCTTCTTATAGAAACAATTGTATCAGTTTTGCAGCAAATACAGAAGTAATAAATCTAAAGCTCTCTATACTTCAAGAAGTTTTCTTGCTTGCAGTCATGTAGCTCCTAAGTTTGTGTTGAGTTCTGTCTTTCTTGCCTTTGAGAGAAAGATCATTTTCACATGCACAATAGTGGCTGAGATGTTGGGGTCCTAGATTCAAAACTAATCAACAATATTAAGCAATAATATCTTGAACAGAGCACCTCCTCAGTATTACTAACACATCCAGCCTAGAGGATACTTCTTAAAAATTATCTTTTAATTAAATCATAACTTAAAAATTCAGTGGAGCAGCAAGAGCCCAAATCCAAACCTAACACCTACTATCAGGATACTACAAACCACAAAAAAGCATTCCCATCCTTTAGTAAGAATGATAGCTAACGTATCTGATTAGTGCTGCTAGAACTACACTGTGTGCAGAATTATTAGGCAAGTTGTCAGGGCCGGCTCCAGGTTTTTATGGGCCCCGGGCGAAAGAGCCTCAGTGGGCCCCTTTAACACAGACCACGATTCATAATACACAGATACTGCAGAGAAATATGGGTATAGTACAATGCCAAACACTTCACTTCTTCCATTACATGACTGATGCCTATTGTAAATTGTACAATAGCTCAAAAACCGCCAAATCCTCACAGCGCACAGAACAGACTGGACAGTACAGTCCTCCATACAATATTATGGGCACCACAGTCTCCCCTCATCACCCATATAATACCCCATGCAGGATGTCACCCCTCATATAATGCTCCATACAGAATACTGGACCCAAAATAATGCTCCATACAGAATACTGGACCCAATATAATGCTCCATACAGGATACTGGTCCCCATATAATG
>JARQOD010010085.1:0-28709 GCA_033576555.1 Oophaga sylvatica | reverse complement strand
TCTCATAACAAATAAGTCATGGCCCGATATCAGTGTTTGCGTGGCCACAGTCCCCATTCTAACTAAGGTCCCATCGGGTACCTCTGTCATATATGATGCAAGTGGCGTTGCGGATGGTGCCACATAGTGAGATCTGGCTTGCGATGCTGGTTGCGATGCCAAGCAGGTCGCTGTTTGCGATTTAGAACAGGTCGCTTTTTGCGATGCAGGGGGCGATGCTGGTGCACGGCCTGGTGCGGTGGGTGCTCGGGACTGAGACGCTTCGGCAACGGCGTCGGGGACGGGGTCACTAACGATGGAGACATTCAGGGCATACCACCCCTTCAGACCCCAGTGGCGGGTGTAGCTAACTATGTCCCCATTAATCAGGTCCCTCCCAGGATGACCGATGGGCAGGTGGGACTCCACGTCCCGGCGGCTCACAAAGACCCCTGGATAGAGGCCTGGCTCGCGGATGAAGCCCCAGCCCTTGCGGAGCTGAAACTCAATAACGCACCCCTGCCGCCGCGGTTCCCGTCGGGTACCTTTTTCTCGGCGTACGCTCTCCTTGTCAGCTATGAACTCTTCATGCTGCTTCTGTCGGGACCGCTGGATGTCTCTCTCTTCCTCCTGCTTTTGGCGTCGCTGCTCCTCTTCACGACGGCGCCACTCACTTTCCCACTGAACGGCATAGGTGACGTCATCTAATCGCTCCATCTCGTCCCAGTCGACTTCCGGCAACGATGGCTGGGACCCCTCCGGTGACCTTACCGGGGAGCGGTGCTCTGCTGCGGCCTCCTGGCCTGACTGGCACTCCGGTCCGGGCAATACCTCCTCAGCCTCCTTCTCCTCCACCTCCGCATCGGTGGGATCAGGTACAGCACTTTCGGTGGTAACCTCCGATCGTCCCTCAGCCTTTCTCAGCAGCGATCTTGGGAAATCAGGAGACGGCGTTAGGCTTGTGGGAGAGAACACTGCGTCCCACAGCAGCCGCTGTGTCTGGGCCCGCCAGCGTCTCTCCGTCTCCTGTAGATCAGCATGACTCTGAAGCTTCCTTCTTAGCTCCTCATTCTCCTTCCGCAGCTCCATCATAGCGGGGTCGGTGTCCCTATCTGGGGACAGCTCCGGCACAGGTAGGAAATCTTCCGGTCCTCGGCACAGATTCTCCTGTCCCTCCGCCATCTCGTCCCAGGCCAGAGTGTAGTGTCCATCAGGAACAATCTGGTCTCTTCCGTGGAGGCGGGATTTGCGTCTCCTCCTCTTCGGATAGAGGATGAAGAGGAGGCGGATTTCTTTAGCAGTGGGGCAGGACCGCACATTATAGTAGCATTTGGAGAGGGCGGCCATAACTTTCACGCCTCAGGGGGGTACACGCCCACGAATGCACGCCCACCTTCTTCACCAGCGCTTCAGGGCGCCAACTTGGCGGTAAAATGGCGGTATTTGGCGCCAAATGCAGCAAACAATCTTTT
Source organism: Oophaga sylvatica (assembly GCA_033576555.1). Lineage (NCBI taxonomy): Eukaryota > Metazoa > Chordata > Amphibia > Anura > Dendrobatidae > Oophaga > Oophaga sylvatica. The sequence goes on along the minus strand of JARQOD010010085.1, from coordinate 27,258 downwards.
TCACCATAAACAGTTCAATATAGGCACACAGGACTCACAATTGCAAGTTTCGCAATCCTGTTCGTGGACGCCAAAGATTGAGTCGCACTTAGTACCAGGGCAATGGGGTACTCGGCACTGAGCCCATGAAAGTCTATGGGGTTTGTCACTGGCAGCAGGACTCGGTCCGTGGCCCGGGGCGCTCATACAATGGGGGATATTCACAGGGGATTATTTAGGATAGGTAGTTCGTGACGCCACCTGTGGTTTCTGGTCAATTGTACCAGCGCTGCTGTAAGGGTCTTCACAGGGGATGTTATGGGGCAGCTGGGTGGTAAGTCTCCCACAGGTGAGACTGGTCCCTGGAAGTCTATGGTGGTGATGATGTAGGGTGTAGATAAAGATTCAGTCACACACATTGCAGTTTCTTTCCATACCTTTTACTGGCAGATGATTCAAGCAGATCCCGGGGAGCTGGTCGGGGTGGAGAGTGCACATTCGGGTAACAGCTGAGCAGGTTAGAGGCCTCCTTTACTTCGAATGTAGGTGAGTCCAACTTGCCTGAAGCGAAGTTAACTCTGAATCTCCAGCTTTCTCAATAGCTATACTGCCCGGCCAACATTGTGGTGGAAACTTCTAAGTGGTGAAAACTAAGTCTATATTTGCTGATCAGGCTAGACTCCTGTTTTCCCTGTCTCCGGTTACGTATTGACACTTAGGGCTGCTCTCTGCGACCTGTAGTCCAGATGCCTCCGGTTATCTTGTTACTAAGCTTGAAACTGTAGCAACGCCTCGGACTCCGGTGTCCGGCAATTTAGTGCAGGCAATCCAATACCTAAAGCACTTCTCTATCTTCTCCACTGCCCTTCGCCCTGCTCTCGCTCTTAGCACAAGCAATTGTAACTTCGATGGTAATGTCAGCTTTCTTCTAGAGCTCGCTGAGCAGCTCTCAGTATCCTCCTTCCTCCAGCTTCTGTTGAGGTACTGATTAAGGGTAGCTCTGACTAGGCTAGGATGATCCACATCACCCGTACTAGCCTCCACTTGCTTGTCAGGTGAGCTACGTTAGCTCTGCGAGGATTCAGTCCTCCATTCTCTCTCTCCAAGTCCAGACTCCACTGGACTGAACTGCACTGTCCGAAGACAGGAAACTGACTGCACTGCACTGTCCTGAGACAGAAAGCTTGACTGAGCTCTGCTACGTGTCACCACCTCCTATACCCCTGGTGGGTGTGTCTAAAAGTGTGAGTGACGTGCATAAATATCAAGCTTTTGCGATTACCTTCATGTGCACTCTCCTGGATTTTTATGTGTGCCTGCATAGCTGGGCTACACAACAGTTTACATGAAATGTGGTCAGACAGTCCACACCTAGCATAAATGCTGTCGTCAGTCAGTCTTTAAACTAGTGTAAATGTTATAGTATGGCAGTAAAAACTTTACTGGAAATGTGGTAAGGCAGTCCACACCTAGTTTAAATGCTATGGTCATTCAGTCCATAAACTAGTGCAAAAGTGTTTGTCCACCACTCCACAGTAAATTGAAAAGAGGTCAGTCAGTCCACATTCTGACGAAAATGTTGTGGTCATTCAGTCAATAGTCTTCTGATATACTGGAAATGTGGTCTGAAATTCCACATCTAGCATAAATGCTGTGGTCAGTAAGTCCTTAGACTTGAGTAAATGTTATAGTCAGGCAGTATTTTGATACAGGAAAGATGTATATCTTTGTACCGTGTTAGCCAGTAGATAGAAAAATATTTAGAATTGAGAGTCCTCAGTGGTTGATACCTTTTAATGGCTAACTGAAAAGATGGTAACAAATTGCAAGCTTTCGAGACTACTCAGGTTTCTTCATCAGGCAAAGACTAATACAACATCTGAAGAATCACATATTTATACACAACAGGACACAGGAATAGTGCATTGGATAAGACAAGTGACGTAAAGCAGAACTATCCATATGGGAGAGGGATGAACAGTTGTGGCAATAAATATTGGACCAGTTCATAGCTAAGGAGTGTGAAAGTTTTATTACCCTCTGATTGGGGTCTGGTAATGTTTTGTGATGCTCCCACAGGGTCCTAGGAGCAAATTCCTTAATTGATGTAAAAAGTCATAAATCCATGTGATAGGTTTATTCCAGCATTGAGAGTGTCAAAGGTAGTCATCAGTTTGTATTCACAAACTCTCCTGTGTCTCTGAGATGTGAAATTACCTTTCAATACAAGTATTTTCTTGTCCATCATGCTATGACCGGGGATACAAAAATGTTTGGCCACAGGTAGATCCATTCTCTTTTCTCTTATTGCGTGAGAATTATGAGAATTCATCCTAGTTCTCAGTTTTTGCCCGGTCTCCCCCACATACAGACCCCCAGTTGGACATTTAGTACATATAATTAGGTACACCACATTAGATGTGATGCAGCTGAAAGTACCTGGGATCTTGTAGTCCTGATGTGAGTTGGGGATCTTTATCTTGTCCGTGGTCATTATAAATGGGCAGGTTTTACATTTTTTCTTGTTGCAAGGAAAGGTTCCTGCAGCTGTTGGAGAGGACAGGGAGCTTCTGACAATGATGCTTCTTAGATTTGGGGGCTGCCTAAAACACAGTAGTGGGGGGTCTGGAAATATGGATTGTAATCGGGCATCTTTTTGTAGTAAAGGTTGTAATTTCCATGCAGCTCCCCTTAGCACCTCCAGATTTGGATTGTAGGTGACCACTAGAGGCACCCGGTTATTTTCTTCTTTGGCTTTGTACTGTAGCAGGTGATTCCTTGATATTCTGGTGGCTCTTGTAATTTGGTTTTCAATTGTTCTTGGATGGTAGCCCTGATTTAAAAAGGTCTTTCTGAGGCGATCAAGGTGTTCATCTCTGTCCATGGGGTTGGAACATATACGGTTGTATCTGATGGCTTGGCTGTAGATAATAGAGTTTTTTATGTGTTTTGGATGGAAACTGCCCATTTAAAGTATGTTGGATGGTCGACTGGCTTCTGATACAGGGATGTCTCTGTTTCATTGTTCTTTAGCTTAATGATGGTGTTCAAAAAGTTAATTTCATTGCTGGAGTATTTGATTGTTAAGTTGATGGTGGGGTGAAATTGGTTGAACTGTTCGTGGAACGTATTTAGCTGTTGCTCAGACTCCTTCCAGATGATTAAAATGTCATCAATGCAGCGGTAGTAGGCCAGAGGCCTGATGGGATGCGAGGACAAAAAGTCGCTTTCAAGCTTGGCCATGAAAAGATTTGCATACTGTGGAGCCATTTTACTTCCTATCGCTGTGCCAGTCTCCTGTAGATAGATCATTTTGTCAAATTCAAAGTACCGTATATACCCATGTATAAGCCGAGATTTTCAGCCCATTTTTTAGGGCTGAAAGTCCCCCTCTCGGCTTATACGCGGGTCATATACGGGGGTCGGCGGGGGAGGGTGTGCGGGGGTGTCGGATCATACTCACCCCTCCGCCGGCGCGGTCTCTGCAGCCCCCTGCTTCTCCCACGATCTCCGGCTCCTTCCTGCAGCGGTCACATGGCACCTCTCATTAAAGTCATGAATATGCACATATTAATGACTTTAATGAGCGGTACCACGTGACCGCTGCAGGACTGAAGCTCTGCAGAGAGTGCCGGGAGAAGAGGAGAGGCTGCAGAGACCGCGCCGGCGGAGGGGTGAGTATAACGATATTTACCTGTCCCGTTCCACCGCTGTGCTGTTCCCTCGGTCTGACTCCTCTGGCTGTGAATGATCAGACAGAGGGAGCGATGACGTCGTTAGTGCGCGCACCACCCCCTGCCAGATCATTCACAGCCAGAGGAGTCAGACCGAGGGAGGAGTGCGCAGCGGTGCAGAAAGAACAGGTAAATATCTCAGGTGCCGGGGTCCTGAGCGAGCGGTGACACCGGCACCTGTCCCCCATAGCGCGCCGGTGTCGCCGCCGGCTCAGGACACCGGCACCTGGCCCCCAGTGACGAGAGGTGAGTATGTCATTTTTTTTTTGCAGCAGCAGCATATGAGGCCTATACTATGGGGCATAGGGGGCATAATTGTGCAGCATATGGGGGCATAATCTGGAGCATATGGGGGCATAATCTGGAGCATATGGGGGCATAAGCTGTGGAACATATGGGGCATAATCTGGAGCATATGGGGGCATAATCTGTGGAACATATGGGGCATAATCTGGAGCATATGGGGGCATAATCTGTGGAACATATGGGGCATAATCTGGAGCATATGGGGCATAATCTGTGGAACATATGGGGCATAATCTGGAGCATATGGGAGCATATGGGGGCATAATCTGTGGAACATATGGGGCATAATCTGGAGCATATGGGAGCATATGGGGGCATAATCTGTGGAATATATGGGGGCATAATCTGGAGCATATGGGGGCATAGTCTCTGAAGCATATTGGGCATAATCTGGAGCATATGGAGGCATAATCTGTGGAGCATCATATGGGGGCATAATCTGTGGAGCATCATATGGGGGCATAATCATTTTTCACCCTAGGCTTATACGCGAGTCAATAAGTTTTTCCCTGTTTTTTGAGGCAAAATTAGGGGGGTCGGCTTATACACGGGTCGGCTTATACATGAGTATATACGGTAATTGTGGGTGAGGATGAATTTTGTGAGTTTCACCACAGAATCAGCATCATTCTCTGTGTTTTCAATGAAGACTTTACAGGCATTTAATCCATCCTGGTTTGGTATATTATAGTACAAAGATTCCACATCCATGGTGGCCAGGATGGTTCCTTCTGGTAGAGGACCTATTGCTGCTAGTTTATTCAGTAGGTCAGTTGTGTTCTGAATGTAGCTGGGTGTATCCTTTACCAGGGGTTTAAGAATACCCTCTACCCATCCTGATACCTGCTCAGTGAGGGTGTCCACACATGAAATAATCAGCCTCCATGGAATTCCAAATTTGTGGATTTTGGGAAGCATGTAGAATGTCCCTGTTCTTGGACTCTCTGGTATCAGGTCATCGGCTCTTATGGATTTGTCAGGCAGACAAAATGCCAACTTGCTTAGTTCCTTGTAATAGTCCTGTGTAGGGTCCGACTTCAGTCTTCTGTAGTAGCGTGTGTCCGTAAGTTGTCTGTTTGCTTCCTTCATATAGTCTGATGTGATCATCTTGACTATTGCACCTCCCTTGTCAGCAGGTTTGATGATGATTTCTTTGTTGGTTTTCAGAGACCGTATAGCTTTTCTCTCCTGGGCACTGATGTTGGATGCTTGTCTCCTGTTGGTGTCTATGATGATGGATTTTATCAAATGTCTGAATGTGTCTATATATTTATCCAAATGAAGGTTGCGTCCATGTCCAGGTGGAGGTGTCCAGTCTGACCTCTTCTTGGTTGTTGGGATCCCTTTTCCTTCAGTCCGAGTGTTTTCTGAATGTTCTGTATCATTGAAGTATTCCCTCAGGCGCAGTCTCCTGAAAAAATGTTCCATATCACTGCAGAGTTCAGTTTTATCTAGGGCCTTAGTGGGACAAAATGAGAGTCCTCTAGAAGGCACGGCCAGCTCCACCTAGTTGGGTTTATAATCTGAGAGATTGATGACACAGTTAGATGCTTTTGTGTCTGGAATGGAGTGGTTGTCCAGGTTGTCAGGTTTTGGCTTTGTTTTGTATCTGTTTGTATAGAGTCCTGAATTGAGGCGCAATCTGTGTAGTTTCTTTTGCTTGTTATGAATTAGAAAGGTCCGTAGTTTGTTGTAGTATTGTTGTAATTTTTGCTCCATGCTTTCTGTAAGTGTTCTCCTCAGAGTTTCGAATTGCCCTTGGACATTACTCCTTATGCTGTAGCAGACATGCAAAAGATGGTTCCTTAGTCTCTCAGACGTCCTGGAAAAAGGTTTTGTGCATAATGGGTATTGTAGGTGTGAAGAATTGGGTTTATAATCCAGAGTCCTTTTTGAATTAAATTCTTCTTTTTGCATTTAGATTAAAAAAAAATGTCACTGTCCATTTGTGCACGTTTCTTCAGAAGTGGTTTTAGTTCCATAAAGATGCGGTACATTCTGGTATCCTCCATTTTGATACATTAAAGATGTATATCTTTGTACAGTGTTAGCCAGTAGATAGAAAAATATTTAGAATTGAGAGTCCTCAGTGGTTGATACCTTTTAATGGCTAACTGAAAAGATGGTAACAAATTGCAAGCTTTCGAGACTACTCAGGTCTCTTCATCAGGCAAAGACTAATACAACATCTGAAGAATCACATATTTATACACAACAGGAAACAGGAATAGTGCAATGGATAAGACAAGTGACGTAAATCAGAAATATCCATATGGGAGAGGGATGAACAGTTGTGGCAATAAACATTGGACCAGTTCATAGATAAGGAGTGTGAAAGTTTTATTGCCCTCTGATTGGGGTCTGGTAATGTTTTGTGATACTCCCATAGGGTCCTAGGAGCAAATTCCTTAATTGATGTAAAAAGTCATTAATCCATGTGATAGGTTCATTCCAGCATTGAGAGTGTCAAAGGTCGTCATCAGTTTGTATTCACAAACTCTCCTGTGTCTCTGAGATGTGAAATTACCTTTCAATACAAGTAATTTCATGTCCATCATGCTATGACCGGGGATACAAAAATGTTTTGCCACAGGTAGATCCATTCTCTTTTCTCTTATTGTGTGGCGATGAGAATTCATCCTAGTTCTCAGTTTTTGCCCTGTCTCCCCGACATACAGACCCCCAGTTGGACATTTAGTACATATAATTAGGTACACCACATTAGATGTGATGCAGCTGAAAGTGCCTGGGATCTTGTAGTCCTGATGTGAGTTTGGTATCTTTATCTTGTCCGTGGTCATTATAAATGGGCAGGTTTTAAATTTTTTCTAGTTGCAAGGAAAGGTTACTAATGTGGTGTACCTAATTGAGGACTCTCAATTCTAAATATTTTTATAGTCAGGCAGTCAAATCTTTACTGCAAATGTGGTCAAGCAGTCCACACCTAGTATAAATGCTATGGTCAATCAGTTCATAAACTAGTGTAAAAGTTTTTGCAGGCCAGTCCACAGCCCATTGTAAAAGTGATCAGTCAGTCCACATTCTAATGCAAATGTTGTGGTCATTCAGTCTATAGTCTTCTGGTCTTCTAGAAATGTTGTCAGAAATTCCACACCTAGTATAAATGCTGTGGTCAGTCAGTCCTTAGACTAGTGTAAATTTTATAATCAGCCAGTGCAAACTTTACTGGAAATGTGGTCAAGCAGCCCAAATAGAAAGTAAATGACATGGTGAGTAAGTCCTTAAACAAATGCAAATGCTGTGCTCAGTCAGCCCAAAGTCTTCTGGAAATGTGGCCAGGCAGTCCAAACATAGTATAAATGCTGTGGTTAGTCAGTCTTCAAACTAATGTAAATCCTTTGATCATTCATCCACAGGCTAGTGTGAAAGTTTTGGTCCGTCAAGTCCAAGGTCTACTGTAAATGTGTCCTGTCAGTCCACTGTGTAGTGTAAATGATGTGGCCAGTCAGTCCAGAGTCTATTATAAATTCTTTGGTCAGGCGGTGCATAGTCTAGTATAAATACTGTGGTTAGTCAGTCCACAGTCTAGTGTAAATCATGTTGTCAGTCGGTCCATATTCTGGAACAAATACTGTGGTCAATCAGTCCACAGTCTGGTTTAAATGCTGTGGTCAGTCAGTCCATAGTCTAGTGTAAATCATGTTGTCAGTCTGTCCACAGTCTATTATAAATACTGTGGTCAGTCAGTCCATAGTCTAGTGTAAATGAAGTGGTCAGTCGGTTCACAGTCTATTGTAAATGCTTTGGTCAGTCGGTCCAAAGTCTGGTATAAATACTGTGGTCATTCAGTCCACAGTCTAGTGTAAATGTTGTTAGTCCATCCACAGTCTAGAGGAAATGCTGTGGTCAGTCGGTCAATAGTCTAGTGTAAATGTTGTTGTTAGTCAGTCCACAATCTAGCTGAAATTCCGTGGTCAGTCGCTCCACAGTCTAGAGTAAATGATGATATCCGTATCTTATAATCGAGGCATTGAATGTTATACTGCTGATAGGAAGCCTATTCTATGATAAATAGGAACATTTTCTTATTTTAGAAGACAGAGGATAAGGAGAAGAAATGTTCCTTACCTCTGTACCTGAGATATGGTTATGTTATACTAGGAGTTGGGTATAGAAGATATACATGTGAAAAACACAAACAGTATATTCTCATGTACCAGGAAGGTGTTATTACTCCTCGGCTGGCCTAGAACTTATGCCTAAACAGACGATTATCGGTAATTAATATAAATATTAATTGCCTGTTATGAGATTTTACTTATTCTTTTCTTGAAATCCACAAGTAAAAATGTCACGTTCCACCATCTCACTGGGCGTCAGTCACCTGTAAATAGTCAAAGGTGTGATAATATCTTCCTGCTACATGCTATACACAAAGAAAAATATAACACACTAGGGCTAAAATTACTTATCTCAGGTATAAGGACTGTGGCTAATTTAGTGTGAAAGCTGTAGTCAGTCATTCGATAGTTTACTGTATATGTTATGTTCAGTCAATCTACAGTCTTCTGTAAATGTTATAGTTAGACTACAGTTTACATGAAATGTGGTCAGACAGTCCACACCTAGCATAAATGCTGTGGTCAGCCAGTCTTTAAACTAGTGTAAATGTTATAGTATGGCAGTCAAAACTTTACTGGAAATGTGGTAAGGCAGTCCACACCTAGTTTAAATGCTATGGTCATTCAGTAGAGTTGAGCGATACTTTCCGATATCCAAAAGTATCGGAATCGGAATGGTATCGCCGATACCCCAAAAATATCGGCGATACCCGATACCGATACCGGAAATCCAATGTAAGTCTATGGGAACAAAATATCGGAATTAAAAAAAAACCATTCTTGCCTTGTTGGTTAATTGTACATGAAGGAAAACAACAAAGAGTAATGTAGAATGTACTGGGGGAGGTTGAGGAGACATTAAAGGCATAGATGTTTAACCCAATCCAATGGAATAGCATTAATATTTTTTTTTTGGAAATACGTTTGGATTGACGAAGAAATTGACTATGTTGTTAACCTTTTTTCTATTTTGGCAAATATGTATGTTTCACAACTTCCATGCTCTTCACCTTTTTAACTTTTGACACACTTTCTCCTTCATAATCTTCAGCAGCATCATCTTTGTCATAAAATTATTCTTCATCTTCACCTTCTTTATCTTCTTCGTAAACTTCTTGTTATTCATCTTTTTGTTAACATTACTCATATTGTTCTTATTAAACTATCATTCTTCTTCATATTCTACATTTTCATCTTCTTCCTCTTCATCTTCTTCATCATATTCTTATTTGTGACAGAGATTCCTGTACTTGTAATCTGTCAAAGTATGAATTTTTCATCCTTCCGTTCTTGCTGTCACAAAAGATTTAAATTACAACAGTATTTGTCCGTGTACAGTTTAGCCTGCAGCAGCAGGCATTTTCCAGGGGCACCACGAGGAGGAACGGACTCACCCCCATACACTGCTTAGTCTTCTTCTGCTTATATTTTAGAACATATATTTTGCTCTTCATTTTGATCTTATACTTCATGTTCTTCTGCTTTTTGATCTTCTGCTTATTGTTCTTCTGTCTCTTGTTCTGTATCTTGTAGTTTGTCGTAACCTTCTTTTTCCTGTTGGTGATCTTCTTCTGGGTAATTTTATATTTCTTCTTTGTGATGGTGTTCAGGCTGGTTGGCTTGATGCTCGTCGTCCTTGGGGTCGTCATCTTCTTCGGGGTGGTCTTTAGGGTCGTCTAACTTCCGAGAACCAGTTGACGTTACTGGAACCCGGACGGGTAGCATAAGGTACAAGAGCCAATGCAAGTAACGAGGACCAGCTGACTGTGCTGGAACCCGGAGGGGCAGCAGAAGGAAAAGAGCCAATGGCACAACCGAGGACCAGCTGACGTTACTGGGACACGGTTACTAAGCAGGAGGTACCTGTGCTCCAAAGCACTACCAAGGACCAGCAGACGTTGCTGGAACTCGGATACCGAGATGGAGGCACCTAGGCCAAAGGCACTGCGGAGAACCAGCTGACGGTACTGGAACCCGGACGGGTAGCAGAAGGTACAAGAGCCAATGCAAGTAACGAGGACCAGCTGACTGTGCTGAAACCCGGAGGGGCAGCAGAAGGAAAAGAGCCAATGGCACAACCGAGGACCAGCTGACGTTACTGGGACACGGTTACTAAGCAGGAGGTACCTGTGCTCCAAAGCACTACCAAGGACCAGCAGACGTTGCTGGAACTCGGATACCGAGATGGAGGCACCTAGGCCAAAGGCACTGCGGAGAACCAGCTGACGGTACTGGAACCCGGACGGGTAGCAGAAGGTACAAGAGCCAATGCAAGTAACGAGGACCAGCTGACTGTGCTGGAACCCGGAGGGGCAGCAGAAGGAAAAGAGCCAATGGCACAACCGAGGACCAGCTGACGTTACTGGGACACGGTTACTAAGCAGGAGGTACCTGTGCTCCAAAGCACTACCAAGGACCAGCAGATGTTGCTGGAACTCGGATACCGAGATGGAGGCACCTAGGCCAAAGGCACTGTGGAGAACCAGCTAACGGTACTGGAACTCGGACGGGTACCATAAGGCACCCATGAAAATGTAAGTTGACAGGCCGCAAGCCGTCTGCAGTTACCAAATCACACAGTCCTAGAGTGGGTGCTTGTCCTATTTTCACAACGGAAAGAGCCTTTATTTACATATCCCACAGCACACATAGGAATCACCTAAACTGCAGGCACCATAGAGTCGGATAACCGGAAAGCAACATGACAGGACAACTTATTGGAGGCTAATTTACGTTGACACTGCCGGGAAACAGCTGTGGTGCTGTAAACAGGGTGGACATGAGTCAGTACCCATGCCAATTACTTACGAGCAACAACTGGGGGTGTTGGAGCCCAGGGATGAGAGGAGGACAGGGTGGAGGCAGCATGACTTTTTGTCGTACACACAGCAGGGGAACAGCTGCCATTACTCAACCCCAGTAACACAGGAGCAAGTGTTGACTGTGCTAACAGCACTTACAGGCAACAACTGGCGGTGTTGGAGCCCAGGGTCCAATGCATCGACTTCAATTGCTTCCACCTCCTCTCAGTAACACAGCACTGTTGATCAACCATCTGTCTCTTCACCGCCTGCCAAATTGCCCAGTCAGTCAGAGAGTTCTGTACAGGAGCCAGCTGAGTCTCTGCTTCTGTTCTCAGAATCTGTTGGTTTGCAAACAGGGGCACAGCCAAGCAGCATTCTGGAATGTGAAGAAGAGGGAGTATGCAGTGATGCGCAACAGCTGTGTCTCTCTGAATCTGAAGAGGCGGGTGAGACAGTGCCGATGGTCAGCACACCGCAGAACGCATCTGATGATGATGAGACTCAGGTGCCAGTTTCTGTTGAGCATGGTGGTGGCCAGACCACCCAACAGCAGCAGGTGTTGTAAGAGGTTAGTGGAGATGATGAGGTCCAAGACCCAACATGGCGTGAGGAACAGGAAGGTGGTGGTAGCAGCTCTGAGGAAGCGATTGCCCCAACGGTACAAACAGGAGGGAGAGTTAGGCTGCATACTCTGTTGCCTGTAGCCTCCATTTTGGCACCTGTTCGGATTTCTCTTCCAAAAGTCTAAACGGACGCTCCCAGGACTTGCACTGCGTGGTCCTTTTTTAACACACTTGCAGATGATATTTGCTATGTCAAATGCAAGCTGTGTAATCAAAAAGTAAAAAGAGGTAAAGTGTCAGTAACCTCAATACCACAAATATGTCTAAAATAGTGCGTAGAAAACACGTAGTTGAGTTACAAAGACACACTGAAGATGTACAGTCTATAGAGAATCACAGCACAAGTTTAACTGCATATGTCATGGTTAAATTTGAAATTTTTATTGCACACTTGATGTGAAAAAAGAAAATAGCTATGAGACGACTGATTGACGTTTTGGGCAACGCAGTGGCCTTTATCAAATAGTCGCTGGAAGAGATAGAAAAATTTACAGGCAATGACAATGTATAATATATACAATATATACATAGGGTGAAGAATATATATACATAGGAATTAGGCAACATGTTAAACATTTGGGTGATACTGTAGAACACGGAGAATTATCCCTCTAGGGTATGCGGGTGGATAATGTAGTTTTTTGTTGATTTTTGTGAGTGTGTAGAAAACAGGGGTGATGGGGTATTGAATATTAAGGAATGTCATAGTCTTACAGTCTATGGTGATCAATTAAAGATGTTTTGTCAGGATACGATCAATTTTTTGACAGATGTAAAATGTAGGGTCACAATTTAGTTGTCTGTAGGTTAGGTTAACTGACAGTTGTCTATGAATTTCGGCAATAGATTGGGTCTTATTCATAATAACGATAGCACCCCCCTTATCTGCTTGTTTAATAATAATGTTGGGGTTATCTTTCAGAGATTTTATGGCTTGTTTATCTGTGGGTGTCAGGTTGTGGCGTATCGGGTGTAGGCCCAATCTCGGCAAACCATCCACGACCACAGGCTCTGAATGCTGGCATTGCAAAACTCCTGTCCCTTGAAATGCTGTCATTCAGGCTGGTGGAGACTGACAGTTTACGGAACTTAATGGCATTAGCAGTCCCACAATACAATGTGCCAAGCTGATTTTATTTCAGCAGGCAAGCCGTCCCTGGTCTGCAAAACCATGTTGTTGAGGTTAAAATTAAACATGCGCTACTAAACTCCGTCAGTAGCAATGTCCACCTGACCACCGCTGCATGGACCAGTACCCATGGCCAGGGACGATACCTTTCCTTACTGCCCATTGGGTCAATGTTGTGTAGCCGGGTACAGATCTTGCGAGTGGCGCTGTACGTGTTCAGGCAACTACAAGGATTGCGGGAATCAAGTCTGTACACATTGACTCCTCCTTCTCCATTTCCTCAGAAACATCGTTGCAGGAGCCGTCACGGTCTACCTCCACATGGACCCGTGAACGCTTAATAAGAATCTTTAGTTATATAGCGCCAACAGATTACGCAGCGCTTTACAGTTTAACAGTTTCCGAACACAAGTCATAAGTAACAACGTTACCAATACAATAATGAAAGCAATATAATCCGCACACGCTCGTGAGAGCTTACAATTTACAAATATGTGGGGGAGATACAAAGTACAGGTGTGTATATACAATGGTGTATTTAGAATGATGGCCCAGCCATTTTGAGGGAGTGAGGGATGGATGGAGATAGTGAATGGGCTACAAACACACACTTACACATAGAATGACTTTGATTAGTGAAGGTGATAGGCCGCTATTATTATTATAGATTTTTATAGCGCCATTTATTCCATGGCGCTTTACATGTGAAGAGGGGCAAGTATAGACAAGTACAGTAAACATGAGCAATACAAGGCACACACAAGTACAGAAGGAGAGAGGACCCTGCCCGCAAGGGCTCAGAGTCTACAGGGATGGGTGAGGATACACTAGGAGAGGGAAGACCTTGAAGAAATGTGTTTTGAGTGAGCGCCCAATAACATGCAAATTGTGGATAGTTCTAATTTCTTGGGGTACAGCATTCCACAGTATTGGCGCAGCGCGGGAGAAGTCTTGGATTCGGGAGAGATGTTCTTTAGGTGTAGGCGGCAATAGCAGGCAACAGATTGTATATGGGAGGTGAAGGAGAGATTGGTGTCAAACATAACACCCAGACAGCGAGCCTGTTGACCGATATGAGCACAGACGTGGCCAAACGTCAACAGGCCGTCCTGAAATTAATTTCCATGGGGAATCAAAGCCACACAGCGCTGGAGCTCTGGAATGCCATAAAGCAAGAGAGCGACATGTGTATTTTGCCAGCGAATCTCCAGCCAGGCTTGGTAGTGTGTGACAATGGCCGAAATCTGGTGGCAGGTCTGTGCCTAGTCAACGTCACTCACATACCATGTCTGGCACATGTGCTAAACTTTGTCGTCCACAGTTTTTTGAGGGACTATCCGGATCTTGATTCACTGCTGCACAAGGTCCGCCTACAGTGCGCTAACTTGCGACGTTCCACCATGGCCAGATTGCGCATTGCAGCTCTGCAACGCAGATTTTGCCTTCCTGAACATCGCATCATATGTGACGTACCCACCAGGTGGAATTCCACGTTACATATGTTGGAGCAGTTGTGTGAGCAGCAGCCAGCAGTAATGGAGTATCAGCTGCATCAGTCGCAATCAACTCGCAATTTGCGCCGTTCACTTCACCACTACTGAGTGGGCCTCTACTATAATAATCTTTATTTATATAGCGCCAACAGATTCCGCAGCGCTGTACAGTTTAACAGTTTCATAACACAAGTCATAAGTGACAACGTTAACAATACAATAATTAAAGCAATATAAGCCGCCCCTGCTCGTGAGACCTTACAATCTACAATGAGGAGGGGGAGCTCCAAAGTAAAGTTGTTTATATACAATGGTGTATTTACAATGATGGTCCAGCCATTTTCAGGGAGTGAGGGATGGATGGAGATAGTGAATGGGCTACACACACACACAGTTACACATAGAATGACTTTGATTAGTGAATGTGATAGGCCGCTCTGAACAAATGTGTTTTGAGTGTGGAAGTAGGGCTGTTAATGGGGATGTTGAAGTCTCCAAGGATAAGGGTTGGTACTTCTGAGGACATGAAAGTGCGGCAGCCAGGCAGAGAAGTGGTCAAGGAACTGTGTGGGCGAGCCTGGGGTCCGATATATTACCGCTACTCTGAGGGAGAGGGGACGAAAGAGCCTGATGGTGTGGACCTAATAATTTGCAAAATCTTAATCTAAAATTTACATGTTACATATTTACATCTAGTATAAAACATTTAACCATTAAGCCTACTTACAGAACAAGGAAGTGTAAAAAAACTTGTATAAAACATTTAACCATTAAGCCTATTTACAGAACAAGGAAGTGTAAAAAAAACTTGTATAAAACATTTAACCATTAAGCCTACTTACAGAACAAGGAAGTGTAAAAAAACTTGTGCTTAAAAAAAAAAGTGAAAATAAAATGTGAGAAGGGCAGTGTAACAAATAATTTAGGAAAAAGATAAACTAACATCAAGTGCTGTGTGCTGTGTAAGAGCCAGACACATTAACATTAAATCAGTCTGGAATAGCGGTGATTTTCTCCCCATAACCCGAGTAACATTCTGGGGAGAGGGGTGTAGAGTCAACGATCAGCAACTAGCTACGGTAGATCAAATACCTGAAAAAAAAAAAGTTATTTAACATTCATAACATACATTTTATTTTATAAAAAAAAAAAAAAATATTTAACATTCATAACATACATTGTATTTAACCAAAAAAATAACAAATTTATTTAACATTCCTAAGATAATTTATTTTTAAAACATAAAAACTATAATACACAGCAGGATCTTTAGTAAAAACCAGACTTACCACTGTAACCTCTTAATCCTTGCAAGCTTCAACACAACGTTGACAAGGTACACAGCAGGGGTGGTCGGTCTCCTAGACAACAAGCAAACTCCTTCATGTTGAGAGAGGCCACCATCTCCTTAGCTTTCAGGTACTTTTCTGTGGGAATGAGCTTGTCTCCAACCAGCCAGGAATATCCATTGAATGCCACACCATGGTTTGGTATTAGCACCCAGCCAGTACCAAAAGTGAAGCCAACCACAGTTCCCATTTCTCATGAACTTTATTTGATATACTGGCTGGCCAAACATTAGTTTCTCACAAAGGAGCTGAAGACCCTGAGTGGCAGTAGGTGCAAGTCTCTCCAGCATGACCTGTTTGTTAGATATTTGCCGTCTACACACCTAAAGAACATCTCTAGAATCCGCCCTTTTCTCACCATGGAAACAACAAAAAACCCTCACTGTAGCATTGATCCACTCCCGCCTGGACTACTGCAATGCTCTATTACTTGGCCTCCCCATTACTCGACTATCCCCTCTCCAGTCCATCCTTAATGCAGCAGCCAGGGTCATCCATCTGGCTAATCGGTACTCGGACGCGTCCGCTCTTCGCCAGTCCTTACACTGGCTGCACATTCATTATAGGATCCAATTCAAAGTACTGGTTCTCACCCACAAAGCTCTCCACAGTGCAGCACCCCCCTACATCTCCTCCCTCATTTCTATCTATCGGCCTAACCGACTGCTGCGCTCTGCAAATGACTTTCGACTAACCTCTGCAGTAATCCGTACCTCCCACTCCTGACTACAAGACTTCTCCCGCGCTGCGCAAATCCTCTTGAATGCTCTACCACAAGAAATTAGGACTATCCACAATTTGCCTGGTTTCAGGCGCTCCCTCAAAACACATTTGTTCAGAGTGGCCTATCACATTCAATAACCAAAGTCGTTCTATGTTTAAGTGTGTATGTGGAGCCCATTCACTATCTCCATCCATGCCTCACTCCCTCAAGATGGCTGGACCATCATTGGAAATGCACCATTATATATACACACCTGTACTTTGTATTCCCCCACCTCATTGCAGATTGTAAGCTCTCACGAGCAGGGTCGGCTTATTTTACTTTAATTATTGTATTGTTAACGTTGTTACCTATGACTTGTGTTTTGAAACTGTTAAAGTGTAAAGCGCTGCGGAATATGTTGGCGCTATATAATAAAGATTATTATTATTATTATATCAGAGGGAGAAGAGGATTGGGCCTTGACAAGGTGCCCGATTGCATCTTAAGTGTTATTGAATGTTGGAGCCAGTCCACCGTATAAAAGCAGCCATACAGTGTCCGGGTACCTGCTTGGATTTCGATCAAAATGAAGACTACTTTGATGTACATGTACACCAATTAGAGAAAAATGACAAGGATGAGGCAGTAAGACACGCTCAGCAGAGTACAAGCAGCATTGCTTGAAGAAGTAACTTGAGCGTTATCAAAATTGAATAAATTAAAATCTCAGACTACAGTGAACACAACTCTTCGCTGTGAAAGGGCTTTTTGTGTCCTTCTACAGTGTTTTCAACCAATGTATTGGATACGGATGAAAGCACGTCACACTATAATTTAAATTGAATTGAGCAGCAAGAATTACACTAAAGAGAAAAAAAAAAAGAGTGTGAGAGTGACATGTGCAGATGCCTACATACAGCGTTGTATGTGAGCAAACTGCAGCGCATCACCTGCACTCCACACACACACCTTGCAGACCTGTGAAAAAAACACTGCAAGGCAAAAGGAAGATGTACACAGCGGTTGGTAAGTAGCCTGCCTAAAGCACAGTACACAAAATCGCAATCTCTAACTGTACCTCAGAGTCAGCAGAGCAGCGTTCTGTCCCAAACAGAATTAACAGCACAGTGACGCTAAAATGGCGGCTTTATCCGGCAACAATACCTTCCTTGTGTCACGGTTAGGGTAGCGTGTGTCTATTATATGAGTGTCTGTAAAATGTAACGTTACGCAGACTTATTCTGCCCTTGGGACGCAAAAATAAGACAGCAGTAATCATTTACTGTATAAAACTCCACCTATGCGCAACAAAACAAGCACGTTCCCTCTTACGGTTCCTGCGCTGACATGTGAGTAGGGAGTTTGGAGACGTTCCTGAATTTATCCCAGGTATCCAAGCATATCAGGCCGATAGGAGAGCATTAAAACCACCCACGGTGGTGACTTAAATATGGTGAATCTAAACAGTGAAGAACTGTAGGTCGATGCGAATGAATGTGCGATCACATGACACACGTTTATAATAACCCTTGCTAGACACGAGTAACTTTGTAGACATTTTGACACACCTGAACCCAGATGGCAGTGAATATTCATTTATTCGGCGCCACATGACTCTTGGTCCAGAATAGATTATATATTGCTAGCACACGAGCTATTAAGGGGGGTGGAAGAGGCAGATGTGCACAACGTAGCTAAAATATGACCACGCGCCCGTATCAGTGACCCTGCCAGATATGGTGCAGATGGGGCCAAACCAAACTTGGCGCTTCCCGACCTATTTGTTAATGATGAGAAGTTTCGACATCACGTGAAGCATGGTGTTTTTAATATGTAAGGGATAATGGAGATACTAGGGATAGGCCGGAACTTTTATGGGCAGCAGGGAGGATAATGCGCGGGAAACTAATAGGTTATCAGACAACGCTAAAAAAGAAGTCGGAAAACTATGCGGCTACAGGATATTACCGTGGTACACGGAAACAATACAAGTTCATCAACACGGTTAAAAATAATGTACAGGCAAGCGACTTACCGATGGGATTAACGACGAAGCAAGCGTAAAACAATTTTAGAGCCGAGAATATCGTTTGGTAGCAATGAGGGAACAATTACAGACTAGCGAAAGGAAACCATTCGTCATAACATATTACAGCGTTAACGAAAAACATGGGATCAAACACAGACCCTCGAACCATAAACACCAATTTACAAGAATACTACTTAGATTTTTAGGGGAACATTCGGATAGTGCGGAGGGTAACACCTTTGTAGATGGAATAACGGTTCCATCCTTCACAAACATCAGCTTCTCCTTTTAAAAAACAAATTGAGTGACGGAAGTGACAGCGGCATAATTACTTTAAATACGGGAACCCAGGACCTGAGGTTTTACAGCCAAATTATTTAAATTATTGAGTGAGGAATCCCTCCCATTGGTACGCACCTTCATCATATATTGGAAAGGAGGTTGCCCGCCAATTCAAACAGTCCACTTGAAGTTCTCTAAAAAACAAACTTCACTCTACCTGGATCCTACGTCTTCTCACTCATTGCCTTAATAAATTTTTGTCCAATCATGGCAATCTTTTGGTACATTGGTCCTACGCTGATAGGGCACACAAGTGGCCTTTGTTTGCTATTTGTTGGTACTATCAGTTCATATCAAACACAGGTGCAGTGGCAGTATTTCCTTTGCCTTCGGTGGGGAGGAAAACCCCCTCCAAGAAGTGTTGTTGGGGAGATGGGAGATTGAAACCGGGACCTGAATTGTAATACTTAAAATTGAAGGGACAAATTTTTAAGGCCCCCCCCTCCGCGGCCCCTATTGGTCTACCCGTGAAAATTTACTGGTTGTCAATGGGGAACCCCACACCCCGGGCAGTACAGATTAAACAATTAGAGCTGAACCAAGATTTGCTGAAGGTTTATAAAAAACATGTTAGAAAAATTTAAGTTGAGAGTCCTCAGTGGTTGATACCTTTAATGGCAAACTGAAAAGATGGTAAAAAATTTTGCAACTTTCGACTTGCAATTTCAAGCTTTATGGAACTTAAAAGAAATACATGTTGAAATTTTTTTAACAATTGCGAACCGGCCCATCATATCGGAGGTTGGAATGGACTTAGCGCATGGCAGTACAGGGTGACATTTGTCCAAAAAAAACCCTAACAGAATTATAAAAAGGTTTTACTGGCAGGGGGTCACAAGAAGTTAAACGGTTTGAACCTTGTCGCATGCGCCGGTACACAGTCCCAGCCTCATTTAGTTTGTCCCTTTGGGCCATAAAAATTTTGAGGCCGTTTGAGAAATACCCATGGATCGGTTTGCCGGTTAATAAATCAGCAAGGGTCTAAAAGGGGGAATAAAAGGGGCACTGTGGTGGGTCACCTTTTTGAGCCACCCGAGTTCAAAAGAGAATTCATTGTCTGATATGGTCAGAGGTAGGTATGGGTGCCGTGTTGTTCGGACTGGAGTAACGGGGAGGAGCATCCCATTGTTTCCTGAGTCGAAAACTTCTCCATCAAAAAACAGAGACAGCATTGTAGAGAGAAGTGCCTGGCGATAAAGTGGGCATGGATCGTTGCCACTATTTGTTGGGGATAAATTTTGTTTTGTAAATGATCATTCCCCTGTGACTGGCGGTTTGTAGCCCGGGGTAGTTCAGGTTAAAAAGATGAAAAACGAACTGGGAAACGTTGGCAAACAGTTATTTAATTGAAAACGGACAGGCAATTCAGGGGACCATCCTTGTTCATTTTCGAAAATAAACCGGTCTACTTGTTAGGAAGTCCCCTTTCGACGGTTGTTAGTAAACCCACCTGCAGCAAAAACGCGCTCAGTAATACACGGCAGCAGGGCAATCCAGCACCTCCAAGGAAACCACACACAAATTACAAAATAAACAGTAAAATAAAATTATTAATAAAAAAGAAATTGCACACACAGTACCCAACACGCTCTATGTGTGTATAAGAAAGTGTTTCTGTGTGTAGTTCATCCTCTAGCCTAGAAGACATTCTTCTAAAACTTTTTCACTGACCCCTGTTCTGTTCTTAAATGGTGGATGCTGAACTGCTTCTTGCCCCCTCATACACAATCATTTGTGGCACTGCTGGGCTCAGCCAGAGGCCTCAATTGAACTAGGCTGTCCTGAGTCATTTCAATAGAACATTTGTTCAGCAGTTCATCTAGTTCATTTAGTCAGAGGTCACAGATAATTTCCTATCGCTCCTCACGGATAGGGTGGAGAAAAATGAACTAATGAACAATCTTTTGAACTAATCTTTTCATGAACTAGTTCATGGTGAACAATCAACAAAATTACTAGATTTCCCATCACTATGGTGACACCTTGGTTGGCGCTGTCACAAAACTTCGCCACATTGTAACATACAGCTCTTCCCCTGTGCAGGGCGTGCTTGTTCCCCTTGTTCAGAGGTGTCTACAATGCCTCCCACGCACAGATGCTTTGTAAGCAGAGCGCAGCAGCGCTCTCGGCTGGAAGGAAACATTATAATTTCAACGTGTGTCTTGGTCCTCCCTTTTTTGCCCGGTCAACGGTGTGATGAGGCTTTGTAAGTTGTCCCGGTAAGGGGTCTGGAGGGTGTACCCCAATAATCTGATGGGAGAAGTGGCCATCGGCGGTCGTTTCTCAGGCAGTGCAGCGAAATCAACCATGTGCTGCAGACTCAAATTCCAAACAAACGTGTCCTCGAAGACGTCACCTAATAATTTTTGTAAATATAAAAAGAAAAAGCAGCGCAAATTTTTTGAAAAATTACAAGGATGACCAGTGGCAGACACCACAGGTCACGCGCGGTGGTTGAAGTAAGGGGCGGGATCTACCTCCTACAAAAAAATTAAGAAGACTAGAGTGAACACTGAAACACAACGTTCAATGCTGTGAAGGCCTTTTTGTGGACTTCTAATGTTTCAAGCAAGTTTTTGTATTTTGATGGAAGAGCGTCACACTAAAATTTTTGTAAATTTTAAATAGAAAAAAGCAGCAGCAATTTTTGAAAAATTACAAGAGAGCCAGACAGAACCTCAGCAAGTACACCTGCGGTGGTTGAAGTAATGGAGCGGGATTACACCCTACAAAAAAATTAAAGTCAACTGAGTAAAACACTGAAACACAACTGTTTCACTTCTGTGAAAGGCCTTTTTGTGGACTTCTATTATTTTGCAAGCATGTATTTTTTTGATGGAAGAGGTCTACTAAAGATTTTTGTAAATTTTAAATAGAAAAAGCAGAGCAATTTTTGAAAAATTACAAGGATGAGCCAGTGAAGCCCTCACAAGACACGCGGGTGGTGGTTGAAGTAAGTGGAGCGGGATCTACATCCTACAAAAAATTAAGCCAGATAGAGTGAAACTGAAACACAACTGTTCCCTTTGCTGTGAAAGGCCTTTTTGTGGATTCTATTATGTTTGCAACAATGTATTGTTTTTGATGGAAGAGCGTCACAAATAGATTTTTGTAAATTTTAAAAGAAGAAAGCAGCAGCAATTTTTGAAAAATAAAAGGGAGCCAGTGACAGACACTCACAAGGTCCGCTCGGTGGTTTAAGTAAGTGGAGGGGATCTACACTCCTACAAAAATTAAAGCTCAGACTAGATAACCTGAAACACAATGTTCACTTGCTGGAAAGGCCTTTTGGGACTTCTATTATGTTTCAAGCAATGTATTGTATTTTGTGGAAGAGCGTCAACTAATAGATTTTTGTAAATTTTAATAAAGAAAGCACAGCAATTTTTGAAAAATTACAAGATGAGGTGCAGACACTCGCAGAGTACACGCTGCGGTGGTTTGAAGTAAGTGGAGCGGGATCTACCCCTCCTAAAAAAAAAATAAAGCCAACTAGAGTAAAACCCTGAAACACAACTGTTCACTTGCTGTGAAAGGCCTTTTTTGTGATCTATTATGTTTGCAAGCATGTATTTATTTTTGATGGAAAGCGCACACAAATAATTTTTGTAAATTTTAAATAGAAGAAAGCGCAGCAATTTTTGAAAAATTACAAGGAGGCCAGTGACAGACCCAGCAGAGTACACACAGCATTAGTTGAAGTAAGGGGAGGTGATCTGCACCAAAAAAAAAAAAAAAATCACAGACGCATGAACCTGAAACGAACTGTTCACTTTGCTGTGAAAGGCTCCTTCGTGGATTCATAGTGTTTGCAACCAAGGTATTGTATACGGATGGAAGCGTCACATATTATTTCAATTACATGGAGCAGCAAGAATTACACTGAAGAAAAAAAAATATCTGTGATGCAGTGCAGAGCCACAGACAGGTTGATACAGAGCAAACCGTGTCACCTGCACTCACACACACCTTGCGAGTTTTAAAAAACAACACTGGGCAAAAGGAAGCTTTACACCCGGTGGTAAAATAGCCTGCCAAAGCACTACAAAAATCGCAATCTCTAAACGTCCCTCAGATCAGCGAGCAGCGTTCTTTCCCTAACTGAGTTCACAGCACAGTGACGTAAAATGGCGGCGGCCCTTTTATAGTGCATTTGACATCATTTCAGATCCAACACAGCCATGCCATTAGTTAACATGACCGCAGCGTACAGGATGTGCCCACACTTCTTAGGATTCCTCATTGGTGAAATAACACATTGCCTCTCAAAGAATTATGGGAACTTCCGTTCCGGTATACGAATTGAAAAATATCGGAACTAAGTATCGAATTCCGATACAGCAATACGGCCGATACCCATACTTGCGGTACGGAATGCCAACACTATATTCAGTCTAAAACTAGTGAAAAGTTTTTGTCCCCACCAAAAGCCATTTTAAAATATTCAGTCAGTCCACATTCTGACATAAAAATTTGTGGTCATTCATCAATAGTCTTTGGTTTTAAAATGGAAATGTGGCTGAAATTCCACACCTAACATAAATCTGTGGTCATCCGTCCTTAACTTGTGTAAATTTTAATCAGGCAGCCAAATTTTAGTGGAAATGGGTTAAGCGTCCCCACCTTTTAAATCTATGGCAGTCAGTCCATAAACTATTGTAAAAGTTTTTGCAGGCCATCCCGTCCCATTGTAAAAGTTGTCAGTCATCCACATTCCAATTAATGTTGTGGTTTCGTCTATAGTTTCTGGTTTCTGAAATTGTTGTCAGAAATTCCACACCTAGATAAATCTGTGGTCGCCTCCTTAAATATGTAAATTTTATTAGTCAGCCAGTGCAAACTTTATGAAATGTGTCAAGCACCAAATCGAAAGTAAATACATGGTCAGTAGTCCTTTAAACAATGCAAAGGTGCTCGCCGCCCAAAAGTCTTCTGGAAATGTGGCCAGGCATCCAAACAAAGTTTAATTGCGGGTTAGCCTCTCAACTAATGTAAACCTTGAACATTCACCACAGGCAGTGTTAAAGTTTTTTTCCGTCAAGTCCAAGGTCACTGTAAAGTTCCCCTCAGTCCACATGTAGGGTTTAAAAGATTGGCAGTCAATCCAGATTTTTAAATTCTTTGGTCGGGGTCCATAGTTCTATAAAAATACTTGGTCAGGCTTCCACAGCTAGTGTAAATCATGTGTGTCGGTCCACATTCTGGAATACATACTGTGGCAATCCGTCCCAGTCTGGTTTAAAGCTGTGGTCATCAGGCCCCATTTAGTGTAAATATGTTGTTAGTCGGCCCACAGTCTTTTAAACCTGTGGCATCAGTCCATAGAAGTAAAAATGAATTTCATGGTTAAGTCTTTAAAATGCTTTGGTCAGTCGGTCCAAAGTTGGTTTAAAATGTGGCAATCAGCCACAAATATTGTTGTTATCACCCATTCAGTGGAAATTCCGTGGTCAGTCGCTTACAGTTTAGAGTAAATATATCAGTATCTTATAATCGAGGCATTAATTTATATGGAAAAAGCCATTCTATGACAAATAGAACATTTTTATTTTAGAAAAGAGGATAAGGAGAAGAAATGTTCCTTACCCTGTACTTAGTATGGTTATGTTATACTAGGATTGGGTATAGAAGAAAATACATGTAAAAACACAAACAATAAATTCTCATGTCCAGGAAGGTGTTTTAACCTCGGCAGGCCCAAAACTTTGCCTAAACGCGTTATCAGTAATAAATATAAATTTTAATTACCGTTTTGAGTTTTCTTATTGTTTGCTTGAATCCCAATAAAAATGTCACGTTCCACCACCCACCTGGGGGCGTCAACATCGTAATAGTCAAAGGTGGAAATTGTTCCTGCACATCTTACACAAAGAAAAATAACACACACTAGGGCTAAAATTACTTATCTAGGTATAAAGGACTGTGGCCCCTTTTTTTGTGAAAGCTGTAGTAGCATTCGATATTACTGATTGTTATTTCGTCATCCAGTCTTCTGTAAATTTTTATAGTTGACTTACAGTTTACTGAAATGTGGTCAGCGTTCCGCACCTAGCTAAATGCTGTGGTCAGCCGTTTTAAACTTGTAAATGTTATTGTATGGCGTCAAAACTTTACTGGAATGTGGAAGGCAGTCCACCCTATTTAAAATGCTAGGTCAGTCAGTGCATAAACTAGTGTAAAAGTTTTGTCCACCACCCACAGTCCATTGAAAAAAGAGGTCGTCAATCCCATTCGCTAAATGCGTGGTCCATTCGTCAATGTCTGTGGTATCGGAAATGGGTCGAAATTTCCACACCTGCATAATGCGTGGTCATCAGTCCTTAGAATTGTGAAAGTTATAGTCAGGCATAAATATTTCTTGCAAATGTGGTCAAGCAGTCCCACCTGTTTTAAGCTTTGTTTCATTCAGTCTAACCTAGTGAAAAGTTTTTTCCCACCACTCCACGCCATTTTTAAAAGGTTTCAGCTTCCATTTGACGTAAATTGTTGGGCATTCATCAGTGTCTTCTGGAATACTGGAAGTGGTCAGAAATTCCACACCTAGTATAAATGCTGTGGTCAGTCTGTCCTTAGACTTGTGTAAATGTTTAGTCAGGCGTCAAATCTTTACTGCAAAGTGGTCAAGCAGTCCCACCTGCTAAATGCTATGGTCAGTCATCCAAAATTAGTGTAAAATTTTTGACTCCAGTCCACACCCATTGTAAAAGGGTTTGTCCTTCCACATTCTAATGCAAATGTTGTGGTATTCAGTTCTGTCTTCTGGTCTTCAAGAAATGTTTCAAAATTCCACACCTAGCAAAATTGTGGTCGTCAGTCCTTGACTAGTGTAAATTTTATACAGCCAGTGCAAACTTTAATGGAAATTGGTAAGCACCCAAATGAAAGTAAATGACATTGTCAGTAAGTCCTTAAACAAATGCAAATCGGCCAGCGCCCAAATCTTCTGGAAATGGGCCGGCGTCCAAACATAGTGTAAATGCGGGTTAGTCAGTCTTCGACTAATGAAATGCTTTGATCATTACCACAGGAAGTGTAAAAGTTTGGTCCGTCAAGTCCAGGCTACTGTAAATGTGTCCAGTCATCCCTAAGTGTAAATGATGTGGTCAGCAGCAGAGTTAATTATAAATTTTGGTCAGGCGGTGCATAGTCTGATAAATACTGTGGTTATCATCCACATTCTAGTGTAAATCATTTGTCAGTCGGTCACGCGGAATAATACTGTGGCAATCGTCCACAGTCTGGTTTAAATGCGTGGTCATCATCCATAACTAGTGTAAATCGTTGTCAGCTGTCCACAGTCTATTTAAAATACTGTGGTCAGTCAGTCCTAGTCAGTGTAAATGAAGTGGTCATCGGGTCACGTTATTGTAAATGCTTTGGGGCAGTCGGTCCAAACTGGTATAAATATGGGTCAATCAGTTCCACGTCTTGTGTAAATTCTGGTTCAGTTGTTCCAATTAGTGTAAATGTTGTTAGTTTCCCCTCCACAGTCTGGAGAAATGCTGTGGCAATCGGTCAATAGTCTAGTGTAAATGGTTGTTAGTCACCCAGTCTAGGGAAATTATGGTCATCGCTCCCAGTTAGGTAAAGAAAATATCCGATCTTATAACGAGGCATTGAATGTATCTGCGATAAGAAGCCTTTCTAGACAAATAGGAACATTTTCTTATTTTAAAGACAAGTAACAGAAGAAATGTTCCTTACCTCTGTACCTGAGAATGGTTATGTTATACTAGGATTTGGGTAAGAAGAAAAATTGCATCAGCGGGATCCGAACCTGGATCCGAGGGTCTGTGGTCTCCCATGCAGACCCGCCGGGCAGAGCTCGCTGTCATTTCCAACCCTATCCAAAACTGTGTGGCACAAGATTTACTTTGGTCTTTGTTCAAGTACCTTAAACAAGGTTACAAAAAGGAAAGGTTGTAAGCCTAAGTCCAGAAATGCCTGCACTGGCATGTCCGTGAATGGCAGCCATGATTGGGGTTTAATGTAAGCTGATCCTTTTGACCGGCTCGCCTGATTGGTCACGGATGCTCACCGTTGATGCGATTGCGAGATGGCTGGGGGGTGGGCTTAGCCCTTAGTTATTTTTCTTCCGCCACGGGCGGGCCAATCATACTAATATAGGCAGTGCTCTTGTGTGGATGTCCAGAATCTGGGCTCCACGTCTCCTCTTGCTTCTGGGACCTGCCAAAGCCAATACGCCGGCTAAAGCATAAGTCCTTCAGGCGGTTTAGCTTATGCCAGGCGGTAGCATGGGGCAGTCTTGTACTAAAAAGGGTAGCTATCCCCTGAGCAGCTGCGGGGCGGTAACCCCCGGGCCCCTGTGGCCATTTCTACGAATAAAGTGAGCATCACCCTGGCGACTGCGGGGCGTTTAACCGGGCATCGCCTGCCAAGCTTAACAGAGATTCTCAGTTCCGCTACCCGGGGTAGCCGTACCCGGCGTTAGTCTCACCACTACCTGGGCTGGGTAGCTTTGGGCACACAGGGCTATGTCTGTACCCTTGCAACAGATAGTGCAAACCTAATATCGGCAAAGTGGCTTCTGGGCCATTACGGGCCTCTACCCCGTGAGAGCACATCTCCCGGCCGTGACGTTAACGGAGATAGGGCCAATTGTACTCTCCCCTAGTGTGAAAGTAACACATGCGAGATCTAATGTTAGATTCTGTTTCAGTT
>JARQOD010010084.1:0-28716 GCA_033576555.1 Oophaga sylvatica | reverse complement strand
GAAACGTGAGGTGAACTGAACCCCACGATCCGACACAATGTGACGAGGCAGACCATGAAGACGGAAGATGTGGCGGATAAAGTCTTTAGCCAACTCGGGTGCAGACGGAAGACCTGGCAGAGGAATGAAGTGAGCCATCTTGGAAAAGCGGTCAGTGACCACCCAAATGACTGTACAACCAGCAGAGACGGGAAGATCAGTAATGAAGTCCATGGCTATATGCTGCCAGGGGGCAGCGGGTACAGGAAGCGGAAGAAGACGGCCGGTGGGCAGGTGTCTCGGAACTTTGTTGCGGGCACAGGAAACACAGGCCGAAACAAAGTCTATTACGTCTTTGTGCAGGGTAGGCCACCAATAATGCCGGGTAATGAGTTGGAGGGTCTTTTTTTGACCAGCGTGGCCAGCGAGTTTAGACGAGTGACCCCAATGTAGGATTCTCTTCCGATCGGTTTCTGATACGAACGTCTTACCAGGAGGGAGACGATTTAGACTCACGGGAGCCACCTGCATCACTCTGGCGGGATCGATGATATGTTTAGGCTCATCTTCGAGATCCGACACCAGGAAAGACCGAGACAATGCATCCGCCTTGACGTTTTTGTCAGCTGGGCGAAAATGCAAAAGAAAATCGAAGCGGGCAAAAAACAAGGACCACCGGGCTTGGCGAGGATTAAGTCTCTGTGCCTGCTGGAGGTATGCCAGATTTTTGTGGTCCGTGTAGATGATTACCGGATGAAGAGCCCCTTCGAGTAGGTAACGCCACTCCTCCAATGCCAACTTAATGGCCAATAACTCTCGATCTCCTATGGAGTAGTTGCGCTCGGAGGAGGAGAAGAGTTTGGAGAAGAAACCGCAGGATACCATCCTCCCGGATGGCGATTTTTGGGTAAGAACCGCTCCGGCTCCAGCAGAGGAAGCGTCCACCTCCAGGAAGAACTGCTTGTTGCCATCCGGGCGATGCAGCACTGGAGCGGAAGAGAAGGCCTGTTTTAGAGAAAGGAAGGCCTCCTCTGCTTCGGTCGTCCACTGTTTGGGGTTAGCATCCTTGCGAGTGAGCGCTGAGATTGGAGCAGTCCTGGAAGAGAAGTGCGGTATGAAGAGACGGTAATAGTTGGCAAATCCCAGGAACCGCTGAATGGCCTTCAACCCCTCCGGTCGGGGCCACTTCTCGATGGCAGACAGTTTCTCCGGATCCATTCGTAGACCTGTTTGAGAGATAATGTAACCCAGAAATGGAAGCGATGTCTGCTCAAAGAGGCACTTCTCATATTTGGCGAAGAGGTGATTCTGCCTGAGCCTGAGCAGAACCTGACGAACATCCCTCCGGTGAGACTGAAGATCCGGAGAGAAGACCAAGATGTCGTCAAGGTACACCACAACGCAGGAGTAGAGGAGGTCCCGGAAGATGTCATTGACCAACTCCTGAAAGACTGCTGGAGCATTACAGAGACCAAAGGGCATCACCAAGTACTCGTAGTGGCCGTCCCGGGTGTTGAATGCCGTCTTCCATTCATCTCCTCGACGGATACGAACCAGGTTGTATGCTCCACGAAGATCTAGTTTGGTGAAGACTCTAGCCCCTCTAAGATGATCAAACAGTTCTGGAATGAGCGGAAGAGGGTACTTATTCTTCACCGTGATCGAATTTAGGCCTCTGTAGTCAATACAGGGACGGAGAGATCCGTCTTTCTTTTTAACAAAGAAGAAACCTGCTCCCGCTGGGGAGGTAGATTTCCGGATGAATCCCTTTGCTAAGTTCTCCTCGATATATTCGGACATCGACCTGGTCTCAGCAGCAGACAACGGGTAAATACGCCCACGGGGAGGCGTAGTACCGGGCAACAGGTCAATCGGGCAATCATATGGTCTATGCGGGGGTAATGTCTCTGCTTCCTTTTTATTGAAGACATCAGCAAATGACCAATATGGAATCGGGAGTCCAGGTAGATTAGCAGGTGTAGGAGAAGAATAGACAGGATGAACAGGCACCAGACACGTTTTATGACAGTCCTGTCCCCAGCGAAGAACCTCTCCATTCTGCCAGTCGAGCACAGGTGCATGTTTTTTGAGCCAAGGCAGACCTAGTAAGAAAGCATGAGAGAGTCCAGGTAAAACATGAAACGAGATGCTCTCAGAATGCAACATTCCCACCTGCAGGGTTATGACTTCGGTGATAAGTCGTATGGGACGAGGTAGGAGGCCCCCATCCACAGCAGCAACAGATACCGGTTCAACAAGAGGTTTGGTGGGAATGTGATACTTCTCTACTAGAGCCTGTGACACGAGATTCCCAGCTGCTCCAGAATCAAGTTGGGCCATTTCGAAGTGGCGGTTCTTACCGAGCAGGATTGAAACCGACAGCAGCAGGGATGAAGAGGATTTATTTTTGTCTAGATTGACCTCTCCGAGCGAACCTAGACACAGGCGTTTCCCGACTTCTCCGGACAGGTTTGGATCCAGTGCTCCTTACTGCCGCAGTAGAAGCAACTTTTCTCGGCACGGCGTGAGTCCTGACGGGCTTTGACCATCTTGGTCTGGTCGACCTGCATAGGCTCAGCAGTGTGCACCTGAGGAGAAACGGAAGAGGTTATAGATCTCTGACATGAGGGTGCAAGAGGGGAAAATTGTTTTTTACGGGTGATCTCTTTGGCTCGTTCCTGGAACCGTAGATCAATTAGATTGGCAAGATTTATTAAATCATCTAGAGAGGTTGGAACGTCCCGACCGGCAAGTTCGTCTTTAATACGGCCGGACAGACCCTCCCAGAAGACCGAAATTAGAGCTTCATTGTCCCAAGTTAGTTCTGAGGCTAAAGTCCGGAACCGTATGGCATATTGACCAACGGTGAGGCTCTCCTGACGGAGACGCAGCAGAGATGATGCAGAGGAAGTCTTCCGTCCAGGTTCGTCGAATACCTTCCGGAAGGCCGAGAGAAAAGCAGGCAGGTCAGATACCAGAGGATCCTCTCTCTCCCAGAGAGGATTAAGCCAGGCCAGGGCCTCTCCGGTAAGATGGGACATGATGAAGGCAATTTTGGCCCGGTCAGAGTTAAACTGGTGTGCCAGGAGTTCAAAATGCAGGGTGCACAGATTAATGAAACCCCGAGCCAGAGCAGGATCGCCTCCAAACCTAGGAGGAGCTGACAGTCGGGGTCCGGGAATGGAAACCACGGAATTGGGAATCAGCGGGACTGACGAATTATGAGTCATGGCTCCAGCGATGGTTGCTGGTGATGAATTCAGAGTGTCCAGACGGGAATTGACGTTCCGCAGGTGACCCAGGATGTCCTCCTGTTGAGACCTCTGGCGAGACAGCTCATGACACAGTTCCGGGAGTGAAGGGGTTTGGGTGCCACCGGGTTCCATGGCCCGAGCAAACTGTAACGGGTCTGGTGGGTTGGAACTACTGACGAGACAGGTCAGGTTGGTGGAACCACAAAGCTTTATTATACAAGAGAGTTTACTTGTAAGAGAGCGGGTGGCACCCGGGAAAAGGGCAGGGAATCACGGCAGGGGATATAGGTAGTCTCTGGACAGGCAGGTTTGTCACAGCAAGTGACCAAGGAAGTCTCTGGGCAGGCAGGTTGTAACGGTAAGTAACCGAGGCAGTCTCTGGACAGGCAGGCTGTCACGACAAGTGACCAGGCAGTCTCTGGACAGGCAGGTTGTCACAGCAAGTGACCAAGGCAGTCTCTGGGACAGGCAGGTTGTCACAGCAAGTGACCAAGGCAGTCTCTGGGACAGGCAGGTTGTCACGGCAAGTGACCAGGCAGTATCTGGACAGGCAGGTTGTCACAGCAAGTGTGTAGCCCTGGTATGTAAGGCACACAATACCAGGAGGATGAGTGGAGAGGTAACGGTTAAGGGCTCGACATCACTCACATACACTTCAGACACACCCAGCAGGGGTGTATAGGGGAGTGTCCTGTAGCACAGGGAGTCGGAAGGCTTCTCCTGAGTGTGGAGGGAGTCAGGACTAGTGCCTGTTGGAAAAACGAGATTCCTGTCAATACAGAGAGACAGTGCAAAAGTGGAGGCTAGTACGGATAACTGAATATTATCCTAGCCTAGTCAGTGCTGATATTAAGAGTTGAGCAGGGCGAAGGGCGCAGTAGGAAGAATTCAGAAGTGCCGTAAGGATTGGACTATCCTGCACATTGTTCACCGGTCACTGGAGACCGAAGTGTCACTACAGCTTCAGGCGTAGTGGTAGAAAAACCAGAGTCTTACTGGACCTGAGGTCGCAGAAAGCAGCCCTTGGAGTGTCGGTACGTAACTGGAGTCTGGGAGAGTGGAACCTTGAGTCACTGCAGGACAACAGTAGGAACTCAGCTCTCTCACATTAAAGGAAGACTCGACCACAAAACTGACCGGGCAGTACAGCTAAGGAGTTAGCTGGAGAAATCGGAGTGAACTTAGCTCTATGCAGGTTGGACTCATCATATTGGAAAGTTAAGGAGGCCTCTAATCTGCTCATCCGTTACCTCAAAACACATCCTCCACCCGACCAGCCTCCCTGGGACCTGCCTTATCATCTGCAAGTAAAAGGTATGAAAAGACGCTGGATGGTGTGAGACTGATTTATTTATCTGCACCCGACATCATTAATACCATAGACTTTGAGGGACTAGTCCCACCTGTGGGGGACCCGTCATCTAGCTGCCACAACATCCCCTCAGAGATCTACTGCAGCGCTGGTCTTAGTGACTAGACAACTACAGGTGGCGTCACGAACTGTTATATACAAATCCCCTGTAAATAATCCCCCTTTAACGCCTGACCGCCAGGGACACGGACCGAGCCACGCTACCAGTGACATTCCCTATAGAAATCTACAGGCTCGGCTCCGAGTACCCCATATCCCTGGAAACCCACAATTGTGGTGCGGGTCACACACAAGTGACCAAGGCAGTCTCTAGGACAGGCAGGTTGTCACGGCAAGTGACCAGGCAGTCTCTGGACAGGCAGGTTGTCACGGCAAGTGACCAAGGCAGTCTCTGGGACAGGCAGGTTGTCACGGCAAGTGACCAGGCAGTCTCTGGACAGGCAGGTTGTCACGGCAAGTGACCAGGCAGTCTCTAGAACAGGGCAGGCATATACGACCTGATATGGTGGAGCCTCCAGGTAGGCTGCAGTCGGATGGCAGATGATCGCTCCCAGGTGAGCAGGCAAGAGCCGTGGATCTCTGCAGATGATGTCCGAACTTCCGGATGGAGCTGCAGTCGGATGGCAGATGATCGCTCCCAGGTGAGCAGGCAAGAGCCGGGGATCTCCGCAGATGATGTCCGAACTTCCGGATGGAGCTGCAGTCGGATGGCAGATGATCGCTCCTAGGTGAGCAGGCAAGAGCCGGGGATCTCTGCAGATGACGTCCGAACCTCTGGATGGAACTGCAGACGGATGGCAGACAGGCAAGCCGACAAGTAACAGGCAGGTAACTGGAATCAGGAGCTGATGGCTGAAACAGAGTTAGACTGCACAGGAACAACATTGCTCGGGCACCTACATTAAGGAGGAAGCCCTTAATATAGGGTGGAGTCCTCCAGCATTGGCTGGAGACTGATTTGGAAAATGCGCGCGGCTCCTTTAAGAGCGGGGGAGGGTGCGGGCGCGCGCCCTAAGGCCAGTAGCAGGGAAGGAGCGCGCGGGACCAGCAGGGCGGAAGGAGGACGCCATAGGCGCAGAGGAGGCTGGGAGCACTGAGGACGCTGAGCGCAGGTGAGGAGAGCGACGTCCCTGTCTGGCAGCAGGCAGGGACGCGGGCGCTACACTTGCTTTGTGCGCAAAAGTATTAAGTGCTCAAAATTCTAAAGGAAAAAAGAAAGAGTGGCGTTACTAGCCCTGAAGACCGAGAGCAGTGGACATGTCCTGTACTTCTGGCTGGGTGCCCCATATTGGTTCAAACATGACATCAGGACAGAAGAATCGCAAATCAGCGTGAAACAGCAGTTTTCTCTATGTTGTCTGCACCTCCTCTGTCTGTATTATACTTTATGAATAAAATTAAGCTAAACTTTTTTTCATATATCTGTTGAGTGCCATCCCGTTTCCTCTACATTTGTTCAGATGGATTCTGTTGAAGAGCAGGGAGCCATAGGTTCCCTACCCCCCACGCTCCACCCGGTACGATGCAAGATACTGTAGGTGTACTAGCACAGAAGGTACTATGCCATCACTCAGGGTCAGACTGGCCATCTGGCAAATGCCAGAAGGGCCTGTCTGGTCGTTGGCCGCTTGGCTGCTACGTTGCTGACAGAATCAGTGTTCTCAAGACACCCATACTATTAAGAATTGTGACAGAGCACAAAGTACCTGACTCCGTCACTTACCCCGGCAGGCCACGGGTATCATTAGAAATATTGATCTTGTAGTAAATCTTGCTTTTCTCTATCCGTTGTAATATTAGTAATATATCCCATCTGGTGCTTGGTGACGGGGACAACATGGGCCTGTGTGATTTCAAATGCCAGGACTGAATTTCAGCTCCAGTCCGTACCTGCCATCACTGCATAGTGCAGTCTGT
This sequence comes from Oophaga sylvatica, assembly GCA_033576555.1. Classification (NCBI taxonomy): domain Eukaryota; kingdom Metazoa; phylum Chordata; class Amphibia; order Anura; family Dendrobatidae; genus Oophaga; species Oophaga sylvatica. The sequence continues at coordinate 22,194 of JARQOD010010084.1, read as the reverse complement.
ACTGGACAGCTTTGTAAGCAGGGGAGAAGACAAGTCGGTTCTTCAGATTAGGTGAGTGTAAACATTCTTTTTTTGCTCAAAGGTGGCATAATCATTTTTGAAAGGGTAATATTTTGACTCCATAACTAGGCTGCAAGTGTGGGGCTCTTAAAGCACAGTTTCTTGGCTGTCTTTATATACTAGTACTCACTTAAAGAGATCTCATCAGATAGCTTGACTCGACTGCAGAGCCATGTATGAAGATTCCTGAATAAGGTTTATTTTCAAGCTGAATTCTTGTAGTTATGCACCACTACAGTAAGTAAAAAGACGCTTCTGAAACAGAGTCATAAAGATATGATGCTAGTAAGATGGCTGACATACACTATCTGGGGAAGAAGGGAGAGGATATCGACATCAGAGCTGGGGAGGCCAACAGGGAGAGAGACAGGAAAAGCTTCCAAAAGGCAAACTGATTGCATAGCAGCATAGAGAAGCAATACAATACTGTATGAGTCCCAAATTACTGGACATGACAGGTATGCAGAGGGTATAACTACTTTTTAAGGGGGCACAATGGGACAATAACACTTTCTAAGAGTCATTTTTTTCAGCATCCACTGGGGATTCTTAAACAAAGCTTCATCAAAATGGAAATAGGTAAAAAAAAAATAAAGCAGCTAGAGAAGGAATGGTAGGGACTTTTTTTTTAATTAAACCATATTAATAAAACTATTATATTATTAAAATAAATAGAGATACATTTAAGATGAAAATCAGTGTTAGTTTCGGACGCCCCCTTTATGGCAGTTGGAATGTTAGATATTCATGCATTTGAAGACACAACAGATCTCCATGACAACACTGCACCTGACAAAAATAAGAAGGGGACATGTCATCGGGACCTCTGAGTGGTGCAGCCTCAGGTTTTCTGGTACTTTAATCAATTCTACCACAATACAAAAGTAAGAAATAAAAAAGAAAAATTAAAAAGCAAACAAATAAAAAGAAATACAGTTTTGAGTTTAATAAGCTCCTCTTTGGGCAACTTTAATGGCGTTTTGAACTAAAAGCTTATTTACCAACCTTCCCAAAATAGAAGAAGGCTCCAAGAAAAATGGGAGACCCTCTGGACACCCAAAGGAGTTGGCAAATTTTCCAATTACCAAAGAAATCTCCCACTAAACCGCACCTCCAGGAGGTTTCTACTGCTTCCATGACTGCTCCATCATCAGGCAGAGCCTCGGTGACCAAATGCACTTTTATGGGTTTCTAAGGCTAGGTTGCCATGATGAGTATTTGGTGAATTTTTGTTGCAAATTTCCTGCAACTTTTAGGCAAATTAGGTTACTTGCGTTTTTTTACTGCATTGTTTTACATTCATTTTTATTGCTTTTTTATCATTGTGATTTTTGTTTCTTTTTGTGGTATGTAATATTCTAAATAAAACTGCTTTCTTTTAGATTCTTCCTGGTATTTGGCATGGACAAAACTTTGTTGATACAGTCATGTGCGGATTAAATGTGTTTTTAGTGCGTTTCAGCAGTGATATTGTACTAAAAATACAAGTGCATTTTTTACCTGTGGATTTTCCGCTTCTGATGCAAGTTTATGGGGAAAATCTGCACATAAAATTCAGTGTACCCGCAAGAGAGATTGACATATTGTGAATTTGAAACACGCACCACAACTGAGTAACAAAGAAGCACAGTGGGTAGGGAGATTTCTATAAATCGCATCCACTTTGCTGGATCTTTTGCCACTTTTCCATAAATCCATCCACTTTGCTGAATCTTTTGCCACTTTTCCATAATCCCATCCACTTTGCTGGATCTTTTGCGACGTTTTCATAAATCCCATCCACTTTGCTGAATCTTTTGCCACGTTTTCATAAATCCCATCCACTTTGCTGAATCTTTTGCCACTTTTCCATAAATCCCATCCACTTTGCTGGATCTTTTGCCACTTTTCCATAAATCCCATCCACTTTGCTGGATCTTTTGCCACGTTTTCATAAATCTCATCCCCTTTGCTGGATCTTTTGCGACGTTTTCATAAATCCATCCACTTTGCTGGATCTTTTGCCACGTTTTCATAAATCCCATCCACTTTGCTGAATCTTTTGCCACTTTTCCATAAATCCATCCACTTTGCTGGATCTTTTGCCACGTTTTCATAAATCTCATCCACTTTGCTGGATCTTTTGCCACGTTTTCATAAATCTCATCCACTTTGCTGGATCTTTTGCCACTTTTCCATAAATCTCATCCTCTTTGCGATTTTTCCATAAATCCCACCCACTTTGCTGGATCTTTTGCCACGTTTTCATAAATCTCATCCACTTTGCTGATCTTTGCCACTTTTCATAAAATACTCATCACTTTGTGGATTCTTTTGACATTTTCCATAAATCCATCCACTTTGCTGGATCTTTGCCACTTTTATAAATCCCATCCATTTGCTGGATCTTTTGCCACTTTTCCATAAATCCCATCCACTTTGCTGGATCTTTTGCCACGTTTTCATAAATCCATCCCTTTGCTGGATCTTTTGCGACGTTTTCATAAATCCCATCCACTTTGCTGGATCTTTTGCACGTTTTCATAAATCCCATCCACTTTGCTGAATCTTTTGCCACGTTTTCATAAATCCCATCCACTTTGCTGAATCTTTTGCCACTTTTCCCTAAATCCCATCCACTTTGCTGGATCTTTTGCCACTTTTCCATAAATCCCATCCACTTTGCTGGATCTTTTGCCACGTTTTCATAAATCTCATCCCCTTTGCTGGATCTTTTGCGACGTTTTCATAAATCCCATCCACTTTGCTGGATCTTTTGCCACGTTTTCATAAATCCCATCCACTTTGCTGAATCTTTTGCCACTTTTCCATAAATCCCATCCACTTTGCTGGATCTTTTGCCACGTTTTCATAAATCTCATCCACTTTGCTGGATCTTTTGCCACGTTTTCATAAATCTCATCCACTTTGCTGGATCTTTTGCCACTTTTCCATAAATCTCATCCTCTTTGCTGGATCGTTTGCGATTTTTCCATAAATCCCACCCACTTTGCTGGATCTTTTGCCACGTTTTCATAAATCTCATCCACTTTGCTGAATCTTTTGCCACTTTTCCATAAATCTCATCCACTTTGCTGGATCTTTTGCCACTTTTCCATAAATCCCATCCACTTTGCTGGATCTTTTGCCACTTTTCCATAAATCCCATCCACTTTGCTGGATCTTTTGCCACTTTTCATAAATCCATCCACTTTGCTGGATCTTTTGCCACGTTTTCATAAATCTCATCCCCTTTGCTGGATCTTTTGCGACGTTTTCATAAATCCCATCCACTTTGCTGGATCTTTTGCCACGTTTTCATAAATCCCATCCACTTTGCTGGATCTTTTGCCACTTTTCATAAATCCATCCACTTTGCTGGATCTTTTGCCACGTTTTCATAAATCTCATCCACTTTGCTGGATCTTTTGCCATTTTTCCATAAATCCATCCACTTTGCTGGATCTTTTGCCACTTTTCCATAAATCTCATCCTCTTTGCTGGATCTTTTGCCATTTTTCCATAAATTCACCACTTTGCTGGATCTTTTGCCACGTTTTCATAAATCTCATCCACTTTGCTGGATCTTTTGCCACTTTTCCATAAATCCACCCACTTTGCTGGATCTTTTGCCACGTTTTCATAAATCTCATCCACTTTGCTGGATCTTTTGCCACTTTTCCATAAATCCCACCCATTTGCTGGATCTTTGCCATTTTTCATAAATCTCACCACTTTGCTGGATCTTTTGCACTTTTCATAAATCTCATCCTCTTTGCTGGATCGTTTGCCATTTTTCCATAAATCTCATCCACTTTGCTGGATCTTTTGCCACGTTTTCATAAATCTCATCCACTTTGCTGGATCTTTTGCCACTTTTCCATAAATCTCACCACTTTGCTGGATCTTTTGCCACGTTTTCATAAATCTCATCCACTTTGCTGGATCTTTTGCCACTTTTCCATAAATCTCATCCACTTTGCTGGATCTTTTGCGATTTTCCATAAATCCACCCACTTTGCTGGATCTTTTGCACTTTTCCATAAATCTCACCTTTGCTGGATCTTTTGCCATTTTCCAAAATCACCACTTTGCTGGATCTTTTGCTACGTTTTCATAAATCTCATCCACTTTGCTGGATCTTTTGCCACTTTCCATAAATCTCACCCTTTGCTGGATCTTTTGTTGCCAATTTCCTTGCATCAAATCCCACCACTTTGCTGGATCTTTTGCCACATTTTCATAAATCTCATCCACTTTGCTGGATCTTTTGCCACTTTTCCATAAATCTCATCCACTTTGCTGGATCTTTTGCCACGTTTTCATAAATCTCATCCACTTTGCTGGATCTTTTGCCACTTTTCCATAAATCTCATCCTCTTTGCTGGATCTTTCGCCACTTTTCCATAAATCCCACCCACTTTGCTGGATCTTTTGCCACTTTTTTATAAATCCCATCCTCTTTTGCCCAACGAAAGTATGCAGTATCAAAAAGTCATTGTGGGAACTTAACCTAAACGAGTTGGAGAGGGACATAAAAGGTGAAGGCAAGGGTGTGGTCTGGAAAAGGGGGCATGCATGCTACACTGAACATCCTTCCTAGGGCTTGCGTATACATGGAATGAGTGCTTTCTGATATTTTATTTATAGCACTCGGCCCGGTGTTATACATGGGGCAGTGCAGTTCATCAATTATTTTTTCATGCCAATCTGTCATGAGAAACAAATCGCAACATGCTGCGAGCGCATCCGGAATTCGGATCACACACATCTATACAAGTCTATGGGTGCATGTGAAATATCGGACTGCAATCGGATGTCATCCAAGAGCAGTTCGACATTCGCGGTCTCAGACAATGGAGAAGATGGAGAAATTAAGTTTTCCGTCTTCTCCGCACCTATGATGCGCTTCTTTAATGCGAGAGAATAGGATCACACTAAGCTGAGACTCGTCTCAATCTCTCACAGAGTGATCTGATTGTCATTATCATAATCGGCCTGATTCTGTCGCAAGTTTGCACGTATGATCAAAAGCAACATCATTAGAACTTGAAGGACACGTGTCTTTTTTTCAACCGTATTAACTATGTGACTATTTTATTGTATATTAATCTTTTTTTAATTTTATCTTATCATTTCAGGTTCAATTTCACACATCAAGATGATCAAGTAATTAAGTGTTCATCTAATAATAAAGACAACCTGAAGCTGTGGGTATTATACAAAGAGATTTAAAAAAAAACATTTTGGAGAATCTCCCACTATCTCATAAAATTATATCCTTGATAGAAAATGGATGGATGGTGCTCCCTCCGGAGATCCGTGGGATCATTCCAGTGTCAGAGCACAGCTGTCTGTGGGCAGTTGAAAAGCTAACACTCTTATCAAAGCTGCCGCATGTGTGTAGCCCTGGTATGTAAGGCACACAGGATCTGGAGAATGCACAGTAAGGTAACAGTTAAAGCTTGACACTCACTTACACTTCAGACACACCCACAGGGGTGTATAGGGGAGTGACGTGTAGCACAGGAGAGAGTCAGTCTAGCTTCCTGTCATCGTACAGAGCAGTCAGGGCTAGTTCTTCTCAGACAGTGAGGATTCCTGTCAGAGCTCTGGGTGAGCAGAAGATTAGTTCCTGCCAATTCAACGAAGTGGAGTCTAGTAACGGATGACTAGTTATCATCCCGAGTCTAGTCAGAGTTACCTTTTACTCAGTCTGAACTTTGAGGAAACTGAGAGTTACTCAGTGAGACCAAGGAAGAAAACGGACTTTCTATCTTCACGCTTCAGTGCTACATTGAAAGCAGAAGCAGGGCGAAGGGCATAGTAGGAAGGATTCAGAAGTGCCTTAAGGATCGGATTATCCTGCACATTGTCACCGGTCACTGGGGACCGAAGCGTCACTATAGCTCCAGGCATAGTGATAGAAAAGCCAGAGTCTTACTGGACCTTAGGTTGCAGAAAGCCGCCCTTAGAGTGCCAGTACGTAACCGAGTCAGGAGAACAAGACTTCTGAGTCCGGCGCGCGGCAAAAGAAAGTACTTAGTTCACCACTTATAAGGCTCTATCACAAAACTGACCGGGCAGTACAGCTAGTGGGAAAAGCTGAAAACTATAGAGTCAACTTAGCTACAGGCAAGCTTGGACTCACTCATCTTTGAAAGAGAAGGAGGCCTGTAACCTGCTCAACTGTTACGCTACGTGCATTCATCCACCCCGAACAGCCTCCTGGGACCTGCCTGAACAACTTGAAGTAAAAGGTATGGGAAGAAGCTTCTATGTGTGAGACTGAGTTATTTGATTGCATCCCCGCACAACCCCACCATAACTATCGACCTGAGGGAAGAGTCCCACCTGTAGGGGACCCGACATCTAGCTGCCTCACCATCCCCTCAGAGATCTACAGCAGCGCTGGTCTTAGTGATCAGAGAACTACAGGTGGCGTCACGAACTGTTATACACCTATCCCCTGTAAATATTCCCCCCAACATACGCCTGACCGCCAGGGCCACAGACCGAGCCACCGCTACCTGTGACAACCCCATAGACTTCCATGGGCTCGGCTCTGAGTACCCCATTGCTCTGGTAAACCACAATTGTGGTGCGGGTCACACAACTTGGCGTCACGAACAGGATGGCCCCTAATATTCCAGAAAGTGCCCAAAACACGGTTCAGGAATATTGTGCACAGTCTGAAAATGTTCTTCATCTTTGCCTTTAACCTATTCTGCCTCTTTTTTTTACTGCAAACGTCTCATGTTCCACTAAAATTCTGTAACATTTGCACAAAAATTTCAGACATTTGAGAACATTTGTGGAAAAATTGAGTAATTTTTTAAAAAAAGTTGCAAATGATGAATCTGGAAACCCCAAACCCTGTCCACAGGAATGAACATAAAAAAAAAGAAAGAAAAAATAAGTGAACACATAAATAAGGTTTTAAATGGTGCAAATTAAAAGAGAAATAAGTAATAAATAACAACAAGCAAAAAAAACCACTAAAAACTAGACAATAAAAGGGAAAAATGCAATAGCAAATCACACCCATTGTTTTCCAATTTAAAGGTACCTATAGCCTTTAATGGCCTGCCAGGCAGTCCAGCGGCCACAACCTGGAACTTCGCACTCCTTTCGGATGATTCCCAGACCTTCAATGGCAGCCCACCCCCCATGCATTTCAGTTAGTTAAAAGCTCGTCCCATGGATCTTTCCATGCAGTTTGGCTCTGAAAGATGAGCAAGAGTGTCAGGGCCATCAGCATTTAGTTATCCCAGCAGCGGGCTGTCAGTAAGGAAGGTGCTCATGTGATAGTTTCCATATGCAAAGCAATTTTCAGATAAAATTCAGTGGGCTTTTTAGTTGGTCTGACCTGCGTGATGATTGCGGAACATTAACAAATCACTGTCGTCTTTGCAGTGCTACATTCTTCCCTTGCAACTCATGACACGATCTGGCTAAATCAAGAATTGATAGCCATAATTATTATGACCCTTCTGATTTTAATGCTTTGTTGATTCCACCGCTGCAAACTGCATGTCAGTGATGACAATCCAATTCGGCCATAGTTTGCATTTAAAAGAGGACCTATCACTTGCCCTAAGAGGTTTTCCTGACCTTTTTTTTTTACAATGTGCCTATGCAGTAACAGAGAGGTAGTTGCTAAATTACCTGCCTTTTGTACCCGGTGCCGATCTCTGCCAGAACGGAGTGGTCACAGACGCTCTTGCAGGAGATGAAACGGCTTCGCTGATCTCACGTCGACAGAGCAGCTGCTAGTTTTCTGCTCTGTTGACGGGACGTGGCTGGCGACGTCATGCTGATTGACAGCCTGCTCCCCGTTGCCTAACTGTGGGGTGCTGTCTGTCAATCACCATCACGTCAGCAGTCACGCCTGTCAATTTAGCAGAGTGAAAGAGGAAGAGATGCTCTGTTGACGTGCGCGATGTGAGGATTCACAAGTCTTCAGTCACATAGCGTAATCTCAGACTTGTAGCTTAAGACCGGAGAAGCCCTTTAAGGACATCCATCAATAAGCCAGGGGCTACAAAAAGAATCTCCCTCTTTCTGAAGGACAAACCCAATGTGCACAATATGGCCCTTTGATTTGGTCGGCAACGTGATTGCTGGAGGTCATAAAATCCCCCATACACATTAGATGAAAGTCGACTGAAGCACAGATTTCACATCTGATGGGTATTGGTCCTTCAAAATCATCACGGACAGATTATGTGGAGTAGTTGGATTTTCAGATCCCAATCCTTTTGTTTAAGGGGCTGACCACTACTTTTTTGTTGATGGCCATCAATATCTAATTGGTGGGAATGGGACGTCTGGCACCCCGGCTGATCGGCTGTTACCAGCAGCGGCCAGAAGTTCTCAGATGCACCCGTAAAACAGCAGCTCTGTCATTTCTATAGTGGCCACAATGTGGACAAATGAATAGGGAATTGATCTGTAGTACCCTACCGCGGCCACTATAATTTTGACAGAGGTGCTGTGTTTTGGCAGCATCCAAGATCTTCCGGCTGCCGCCTGCACCAACAGCTGCTAATCGGCAGGAGTCCCGGGTGTCGCAGTGCCACCTATCAGATATTGATGGCCTATCCTAAAGATAGGCCATCAATAAAATATTAGTGGCAGACCTCTTTAAGGATCAGATGTTGCTAGAGCTGTCTGTCAGCAGCTTTCACCATTCTCCCATTTGCTCTTGATGGGATCCAATCCATTTTTTAGGGAAATATTTACTGGTCTTACTGGACCTTAGGTTGCAGAAAGCCGCCCTTAGAGTGCCAGTACGTAACCGAGTCAGGAGAACAAGACTTCTGAGTCCGGCGCGCGGCAAAAGAAAGTACTTAGTTCACCACTTATAAGGCTCTATCACAAAACTGACCGGGCAGTACAGCTAGTGGGAAAAGCTGAAAACTATAGAGTCAACTTAGCTACAGGCAAGCTTGGACTCACTCATCTTTGAAAGAGAAGGAGGCCTGTAACCTGCTCAACTGTTAACGCTACGTGCATTCATCCACCCGAACAGCCTCCCTGGGACCTGCCTGAACAACTTGAAGTAAAAGGTATGGGAAGAAGCTTCTATGTGTGAGACTGAGTTATTTGATTGCATCCCTGCACAACCCCACCATAACTATCGACCTGAGGGAAGAGTCCCACCTGTAGGGGACCCGACATCTAGCTGCCTCACCATCCCCTCAGAGATCTACAGCAGCGCTGGTCTTAGTGATCAGAGAACTACAGGTGGCGTCACGAACTGTATATAAATCTATCCCCTGTAAATATACCCCCCCAACATACGCCTGACCGCCAGGGCCACAGACCGAGCCACCGCTACCTGTGACAACCCCATAGACTTCCATGGGCTCGGCTCTGAGTACCCCATTGCTCTGGTAAACCACAATTGTGGTGCGGGTCACACAACTTGGCGTCACGAACAGGATCCGAAACTTGCAGAATTGCGAGCCCTGTGTGCCTGTGGAGTGTTTTGGTGAAAAAGACTGTTGCTATTGTTTGGCGCCAAATACCGCCATATTTGCCGCCATATTCGCGCCCTGAGGCGCTGGAGAAGAAGGTGGGCGTACTGAAGGAGCGCGCAAAGTCTTGGACACGCCCCCGGCTCTGACTCAGCGGCAGGTCCTGCGACAGGAAGTGGACGCTCTGATATCAGAGCGCCTGCGACGAAGGTCCTGTTCCTACTGCTGTGCCTGGGAAATAGCAGCTTCTGAAACCGGTAGGCTCCGTTTAACCAAGGGGGCGCTAATATGTTGCAACAACCGGCCGACAGTGCGGCCCCAGCCGGAGGACCCGACTCCGCACCGCGTGGCGTTGTAGCGCCAGATGGGGGCGCAGGCCCAGCACTCAGTCCGGTGGTCCCGCTCATGCCACTAACGCTTCCATATATGCCTGGGGCGAAATGGCTTCCCCAGTACAGCGGCGAGCCAGGCACTTTAGCAGGATTCAAACGGAAGATATGCAGTGTCCTGGAAATGTACTCTATGTCTGAGAGGCAAAAAGCTGCAGTATTAATAGGGCAGCTAACTGGCGCTGCTGAGAGAGAAGTGGAGACTTGGGCTACCACGGACCAGGAGTTGGTGCCTGCAATCCTCTTAAAGTTACAGGCCATTTTTGAAGATCGCACCGAAACAGATCTCCGGATGGCATTCTATAACTGTTCACAGCAACCAAGTGACAGCATAAGGGACTATGCCTGCCGACTACAAGGGGCCCTGAGAGCCCTCAAGCAGGTTAATACCATAAGTGTCATTGATGAAAATAAGATGCTGAAAGAACAATTTGTGCAGGGACTGAGGTCCCAAGCGGAACGCAGAACTGTGAATTGGTGGTCTTTAGATCACCTGATGCTACCTTTGATGCCCTAAAGGACATGGCAATAAAAGGGCTGCGACCCCTGGGCAAACCTGAGGTGGCAACCCAACATCATCAGGGTGAAGTCACTCTGGAACCGGCAGTAACCCCCTTTTCCCGCTAGTGGCAGAAACCAAAACGCAGGTGACCCCCTAGTGAATTGGACTGTCTGCGCTCAGAGGTGCGCCAGCTGACTAAAAATCTGGCTGCTGTGATGAGTGCCCTGCAGCTGCGGAAAGAGGAAGAAGGAAGATCTTATTAGCGATTGCCCAGAAGACGTCCCGTGGATGAACCGGAGAAGAAGGAAGACGTCGCCCCCCGGAGGAGGACAACGCCACCCCCAGGAGCGACCTCTGATCAACACCCTCCTCGTCGGGAGATCACTGTTACCGATGCAACCGGAAAGGTCATATGTCTCCACAGTGTCCTTTAAACGGGCAGAACCTGGGTCCGAGGGCCAACACCCAGGGGAGACCCGTCAGGCCCCTAGACTGGAACCGCAGGTATGTGGGTGGACGACCCTACCTGTCTATCATTCTGATGGTATTGCTGTTCCGGCATTGTTAGACACTGGGTCTCAGGTGACCCTAATACCTGATGCCCTATATACTAAGTTCTGGTCAATGGACAGTCTTAAACCCCCGAGCCCTGACTTTACCGTGTATGCTTCTAATGGTCTTCCTGTAGAAGTACTCGGGACAAAATGTGTAGATGTGAAAGTGGGCAGAGAGGAGTTGAAAGACCAGGGGCTTCTGGTAGTAAAGACTGTAAATGAGGAGAACGGTTTAAATATAATTTTGGGTACTAACATTATCAGTAATTGTTTGGGAGAAGTTGTGTTCTTACTCCAACAGCTCGCTGAGATTGCCCGACCAAGGCAGAAAGGAGTAATCCAAAGAGAGATCCGGGCCCTGGTGTGTCAGCAGCAAGCGAAGCTTACAGACGGCGAAATTGGTAATGTACGGGTCACTGACTCGAATCCCATTGTGATACCCCCAATGAGTGAAATGATAATCTGGTGCAGGGCAGCCATAGGTCTGAGAGGACAGAATTACCAAGCTGTAGTAGAACCCACATTCAGAACATAGACCTACACTTATGACTGCTAGGGGAGTAGTGGAAGTGGTGAATGGGAGAGTACCGGTACGGCTTCTCAACTGGGGAGATGATGAGGTAAACTTACCCGTTATGCAACATTGCTAAACTACATGCTGTTGACAATAATTCTATTCTCCCGGCTGAGTCCTTAGACTCCCGCCAAATAGCGGAGGACAATGACCCGGCAACCCAGGTGGCGGAATGGTGTCAGCAACTCCATGTTGGGACGGACACCACTCCCGCTCACCAGAAGCAAGGGGTATTACGGGTGGTGCAAGAGTACGCCCAAGTATTTAGCAAGAATCCACTTGATTTTGGGATAATTAAGGGAGTACAACATCATATCCCTACAGGCAGTCATCCTCCCATCAAAGAGCGGTATAGGCCTATACCCCAGCCCATTATCAGAAGGCTAAGGAAATGTTGCGAGATATGAAGAAGCCGGAGTAATCAGGGATAGTTGTAGTCCCTGGGCAGCACCTCTAGTCCTGGTTAGAAAGAAAGATGGTAGCTTGAGAATGTGTGTGGATTACAGGCAGGTGAACCGCATAACACACAAGGATGCATACCGTTACCACGTATAGAGGAGTCATTAGCTGCTCTGAAAACGGCTAACTACTTTTCTACCCTTGATCTGACTAGTGGATACTGGCAAGTGGCTGTGGCTGAGGAGGATCGTGAGAAAACGGCTTTCACCACCCCAATGGGGCTCTGTGAGTTCGACAGAATGCCGTTTGGGCTCAGCAGTGCCCCAGGAACATTTCAGAGAGTGATGGAGAACTGCCTGGGACATCTCAATTTTGAAACCGTGCTGCTATACTTAGACGACGTCATCGTGTACTCCAAGACATATGAGGACCATCTGAAGCACCTGGCAGAAGTATTTGAGTCCCTGTCCAGGTACGGGATGAAGTTGAAACCCTCAAAATGCCATCTACTCAAACAGAAGGTACAATATTTGGGGCACATCGTCAGTTCGGAAGGAGTAGCGCCGGACCCAGAGAAAGTCACTGCCATCCAGAAGTGGCCGGAGCCGAAGAACCTCAAGGAAGTGCGACAGTTCCTGGGACTAACGGGTTACTACAGAAGGTTCGTGAAAGATTACACGAAGAAGGCAGCGCCTCTACAGGACCTCCTAGTAGGCAATCCCTAAAGAGCAGAAATCCTCCCTTCAATTGGGGTAAGGAACAGGCTGAAGCATTCCAAAAGATGAAAGAGATCCTTACAGGCGATGAGATCTTGACGTATCCTGATTACAGCCAACCGTTCCTGCTGTACACCGATGCTAGTAATGAAGGTTTAGGAGCAGTTCTCAGTCAGAAGCAGAATGGCCAAGAAAAAGTCATCGCTTATGCCAGCAGAAAACTCAGGCCAACTGAGAGGAATCCGGAAAATTATAGCAGCTTCAAGCTGGAGTTTCTGGCGCTGGTCTGGGCCATTACTGAAAGATTTAAGCACTACCTGGCCTCCAACAAGTTCACGGCGTACACAGACAACAAACCCGCTAACGCACCTGGAAACGGCCAAGTTGGGCGCCATGGAGCAGCGTTGGATGGCTCGGTTGTCTAATTACCAGTTTACTATCAAGTACCGGGCAGGCCGAAAGAATGCTAATGCTGACGCATTGTCCCGAATGCCGCATGACTCTGACACGGAGGAAGAATCGGACGACCTGGAAGAAATTGAGCTACCTGCGTTCCATCGAAATGGGGTAGTCCACGAGCATCGAGTCTACAGAAAGCAGTATGGTGCAACGTTAAATCCTTTACCCATCACAGCTGGAAAGAGACTCAGGACAGCGATCCAGTGGTCAGCCGTATCAAGGAGTTGTTAAGACAGGAAGGTTCCTCCTTGGAAAAAGATGCACCTATGTCAGCAAAGCTCCTGTGGAACGAGAGAAGCAGGTTATTCCTATACCGTGAGAAGTTGTGCAGGAGATACGTCAATCCCAGGACCAGAGATGGTTGGCAATAGTGGTCCCAAGCAGATCCAATGGTGTGGAGCATACAGATCAAGGCATTGGTACTCCCATGGTAGGGCGAGAATTTCGTGTGGACCTGTGTGAAAAGTGGGTCTGAGATGAGTTGGACTGTCGGGCAGAGGCTCCCATCCTGACAGGTGGTTATCAATTGGTGGTCGTCAAGGATACGGTAGAGAACCTGCACTTTGAGACTGTCCGGAGAATCAGGCCGTGTTCATGAATTGCGTCTTATTTAAGGGAATCATTTGTTCCTCATCATGGGATTGTCCGGTGATCTTATTAAGGGAAGTCATGTCTTCCCATCAGGGTTGCCGTGATCATGTTCTGTCTGAATCTTCTTTCCAGTTTCCCTTGTAGCCTGCTGTGTCGTGTCTGCATCTCCTGCTATCAGATAAGACAATTTCTTATTTTGTGTTTTTGCTATATTTTTGCATTTTGTCCTGCACTTCTGTGGGGGCCTTCTGGGTCCCCTCCGGGGGCTTTTGCCCTCTCAGTTTAGTCCAGCCACTGTGTTTTGTACTTTTGCTTTTTGCAGTTTTTTCAGTGGCTGCTGTTTTTTGTTACACCAGAGAACTAATTTAGGTGGTAGAGGTCGTGTGATCTCAGGTGATTTTGAAATTAGTAGAGTTGGTGTTTTTCAGGGTTTTCTGGGATTGCAGTAAGTACCTTCCTGTCCTTTTCTATTTAGATAGTTTGGGCCCAGCGTTTGCTCATACTATTTTCTTTCTGTGTCAGTATTTCCTCTTGTCTAACCGCCATTACATGTTTGGGGGCTTTCTATTATCTTTGGGGTTCTGCTCCGGGGCAGATAGCTTTCCTATTTCTATCTTTAGGTGTAGTTAGTTTCTCAGGCTGTGACGAGGCGTCTAGGACCATCGTAGGAACGCTCCACGGCTGCCTCTAGTTGCGGTGGTTAGTCAGGGTACTGCAATCTCATAGATTCCAACTGCTCTGGTGTATTTCCTTTTTTACCTGCACTCCTCAGCTACCGTAACATAACAGTATCACCGGCCATAAAAATTGTATGGTACTCACAGAAGGGAAAAGAAAATATTTTGAAGGAAGAAAAGTTGTCAGAGATATTTTTCTGTTTGTTGCATTTTTTTTTTTTTTTTTTTTCCCTCTGTATCTCTGGGTGCTGGGGAGGATCTTTTCTCCCAATGGAGTTTGCACAGTTGTCTGGCCGTGTGGATCAGCTTGCCACTGAGGTTCGGAGTATTGCTGCATATCTTGCTAGGTTGCCTGTTGTGGAACCTAGGATCCCCATGCCAGATTTGTTTTCAGGGGATCGAGCTAAGTTTCAGAATTTCAAAAATAATTGTAAATTGTTTCTTGCCTTAAAATCTAAGTCCTCAGGAAACGCAGCGCAGCAGGTTCAAATTATCATCTCTCTCCTGCGCGGCGATCCTCAGGATTGGGCTTTTTCCCTGATACCTGGGGATCCTGTTTTGAGTGATGTTGATGCATTTTTTCAGGCTTTGGGGTTATTGTACGATGAGCCTAATGTCACTGATCAAGCTGAAAAAGCCTTGTTGGCATTAAATCAGGGGCTTGATGACGCTGAGTTATACTGTCAGAGATTCCGTAGGTGGGCAGTCCTGACCAAATGGAATGACGACGCTTTGGCGGCCCTTTTCCGGAAGGGTCTGTCGGATAATGTAAAGGATGTTATGGTGGGATTCCCTGTCCCCTCTGGTCTCAATGATTCTATGTCATTAGCGATTCAAATTGACAGACGTTTGCGTGAGCGGAGAAGTATGCGTGGAGTGGTGTTGCCTTGTGAGCCAGCTGCTGAGCCCATGCAGTGTGATGGAGTGGTGTCTGGGGCACAGCGTCATGAGTTTCGAAAGCGCAATGGGTTATGTTTCTACTGTGGTGATGCCTCTCATGCTATTTCAGTCTGCCCTAAGCGGGGAAGACGTTTTGCACGCTCAGTTGTCTTGGGTAGTGTTCAGACTAAGTTTTTATTAACTGTCACTCTGATATGCTCTCTGTCCTCATTTTCTGCTCAGGCTTTCGTTGATTCTGGAGCAGCTATTAACCTGATGGATTATGATTTTGCTAAACGTTGTGGATTTCCCTTGATACCCCTACAGAAGTCTATTCCCTACTGGGGATCGATTCTACCCCTTTGGCTGAGAATAAACCCCAGTTTTCTACTCAGGTGATAATGAGGGTTGAACCTGATCACCAGGAGTGCTGCAAATTTTTGGTTCTATATAATCTGCATGACATTATCGTGCTGGGTTTCCCTTGGTTACAGTCTCATAATCCTGTTTTGGATTGGAAATCTGTGTCTGTAACCAGTTGGGGCTGCCAATGTGTTAATACCAACACTCCTGTTTTTTCTGCCTCCCCCAGGCTGAGGATGTTCCTGACTTTTTGTTTGATTTTTCTGATGTGTTTAGCGAAAGTAAATCTGCATCCTTACCTCCCCATAGGAGCTATGACTGCGCTATTGAATTAGTGCCAGGTAGTAAATTCCCTAAGGGTCGCCTTTTAACTTGTCTGTACCTGAACATGACGCTATGCGGTCTTATATCAAGGAATCATTGGAGAAGGGTCATATCAGACCATCCTCTTCACCCTTAGGTGCCGGTTTTTTCTTTGTGGCCAAAAAAGATGGTTCATTAAGGCCGTGTATTGATTATCGTCTCTTGAACAATATTACTGTGAAATATCAATACCCGTTACCCTTGATTTCTGACCTGTTTTCCAGGGTGAAAAACGCTACTTGGTTTACCAAGCTTGACCTCAGGGGGGCGTATAACCTTATTCGCATTAAGCACGGGGATGAATGGAAGACGGCATTTAACACCCCTGAAGGGCATTTTGAGTACCTTGTGATGCCCTTTGGGCTCACTAATGCTCCTTCCGTCTTCCAGTCCTTCATGAATGACATTTTCAGGGATTTTGTGGACAAGTTTCTGATTGTTTATTTGGATGATATCTTGATTTTTTCTAATGACTGGGACTCTCATGTGAAACATGTTCGAACTGTATTCCAGATTTTGAGAGAGAATGCTCTGTATGTGAAGGGATCAAAGTGTCTTTTTGGCGTACAGAAGATCTCATTTCTGGGATTCATTTTGTCCCCATCTGTTATTGAAATGGACCGGTCAAGGTTCAGGCCATCTGTGATTGGGTCCAACCTACTTCATTAAAGGCTCTTCAGAGATTTTTGGGTTTTGCCAATTTTTATCGTAAATTTATTGGTAATTTCTCTGTTATTGTTAAACCATTAACTGATTTGACCAGAAAGGGTTCTGATGTGGTGAATTGGCCTCCTGAGGCAGTCTCTGCGTTTCAGGAACTTAAGCAGAGATTCACTTCTGCTCCTGTTCTACGGCAGCCTGATGTTTCTCTGCCATTTCAGGTGGAGGTTGATGCCTCTGAAATTGGGGCAGGTGCCGTTTTGTCCCAAAAAGATCCAGAGACCTCTAAAAGTAACCCTTGTGCCTTTTTCTCTCGAAAATTTTCTCCTACTGAACGTAATTATGACGTGGGTAATCGGGAGTTATTGGCCATGAAGTGGGCTTTTGAAGAGTGGAGACATTGGCTGGAGGGAGCCAAACATCAGGTGGTGGTCCTTACGGACCATAAGAATCTGGTCTATCTGGAATCTGCCAAGCGACTCAATCCTAGACAGGCCAGGTGGGCCTTGTTTTTCACACGTTTTAATTTTGTGGTTTCCTTTCTTCCTGGCACTAAGAATGTTAAGGCGGATGCCCTCTCGAGGAGTTTCCTTGCGGACTCTCCTGAGCTATCTGATCCCTCTGTTATTTTGAAGGAGGGTGTAGTTCTTTCCGCCATCTCGCCTAATTTGAGACTTGCTCTGGAGGGGTGTCAGGAGGATAGGCCCGAGCGCTGCCCTGTTGGAAAATTGTTTGTCCCGGACCAATGGAAAAAGAGTGTGATGTCTGAGATTCATTGTTCCGCATTGGCTGGGCATCCCGGAATTTTTGGTACCAGAGACTTGGTTAGTCGGTCCTTTTGGTGGCCTACCTTGTCTCGCGATGTCAGGGAATTTGTGCAGTCCTGCGGACTTGCTCTCGCTCCAAGCCTTGCTCTCGCTCTAGTGGTTTGTTGATGCCATTGCCTGTGCCCAAGAGACCATGGACCCATATCTCTATGGATTTCATTTCCGATCTTCCTGTTTCTCAGAGAATGACCACCATCTGGGTAATTTGTGATAGGTTTTCCAAAATGATACATCTTGTGCCATTACCTAAGTTGCCTTCCTCCTCTGAATTGGTGCCGTTGTTCCTTCAGCACGTGGTTCGTTTACACGGCATTCCTGAGAACATTGTGTCTGACAGAGGAGTCCAGTTTGTTTCCAGATTTTGGAGGACTTTTTGTTCTAAACTGGGTGTTCAATTGTCTTTCTCCTCGGCATTTCATCCTCAGACCAATGGTCAAACTGAGAGAACAAACCAGACATTGGAGACTTATCTAAGATGCTTTGTGTCTGCTGATCAGGATGACTGGGTCTCTTTTTTGCCTTTGGCTGAGTTTGCTCTTAATAATAGGGCTAGCTCTGCCACTTTGATGTCTCCGTTTTTCTGTAATTCTGGGTTTCACCCTCGATTTTCTTCAGGACAGACGGAGGCTTCTGTCTGTCCAGGTGTTGACTCTGTTGTTGAGCGTATGCAGCAGATTTGGGACCAGGTAGTGGAGAGGTTGTCCCTCTCTCAGGAGAAGGCCCAGCGGTTTGCTAACCGGCATAGGACTGATGGTCCTCGGTTTAAAGTGGGGGACTTGGTCTGGTTGTCCTCAAAGAATATTCCTATGAGAGTAGCATCTCCTAAATTTAAGCCTAGGTTCATTGGACCTTATAAGATCATGGAGATTATTAATCCTGTTTCTTTTCGTTTGCTTCTTCCAGGGACATTTAAGATCCATAACGTGTTCCACAAGTCCTTGTTGAAGAGGTTTGTTGAGCCAGTGGTTCCTGCTGCTGTGCCTCCTGACCCTGTTTTGGTTGAGGGCAATCTGGAGTATGTGGTTGAGAAAATATTGGATTCTCGTTTTTCTAGACGAAGACTCCAGTATTTGGTTAAATGGAGAGGTTATGGTCAGGAAGATAATTCTTGGGTGTTTGCTTCGGACATCCATGCTAGGAGACTTATCCGTGCGTATCATAGAACTCATCCTGACCGACCTGGTTGCTCAAATGAGGGTTCGGTGACCCCTCCTCAAGGGGGGGGTACTGTTGTGAATGGGTTTGAGATGAGTTCTGGGCAGAGGCTCCCTCTGGTGGTTACAAGCGGTACTAGTGAGGATTGGGAATCAGGTGTTACTGATTGGTCTTATTTAAGGGAATCATTTTCCCATCAGGGTTGCCGGTGATCAATTGTTCTGGTCTGAATCCTTCTTTCCAGTTTCCCTTGTAGCCTGCTGTGTCGTGTCTGCATCTCCTGCTATCAGATAAGACAATTTCTTATTTTGTGTTTTTGCTATATTTTTGCATTTTGTCCTGCACTTCTGTGGGGGCCTTCTGGGTCCCCTCCGGGGGCTTTTTGCCCTCTCAGTTTAGTCCAGCCACTGTGTTTTTGTACTTTTGCTTTTTGCAGTTTTTTCAGTGGCTGCTGTTTTTGTTACACCAGAGAACTAATTTAGGTGGTAGAGGTCGTGTGATCTCAGGTGATTTTGAAATTAGTATGTTGGTGTTTTTCAGGGTTTTCTGGGATTGCAGTAAGTACCCTTCCTGTCCTTTTCTATTTAGATAGTTTGGGCCCCAGCGTTTGCTCATACTATTTTCTTTCTGTGTCAGTATTTCCTCTTGTCTAACCGCCATTACATGTTTGGGGGCTTTCTATTATCTTTGGGGTTCTGCTCCGGGGCAGATAGCTTTCCTATTTCTATCTTTAGGTGTAGTTAGTTTCTCAGGCTGTGACGAGGCGTCTAGGACCATCGTAGGAACGCTCCACGGCTGCCTCTAGTTGTGGTGGTTAGTCAGGGTACTGCGATCTCATAGATTCCAACTGCTCTGGTGTATTGCCTTTTTTACCTGCACTCCTCAGCTACCGTAACATAACAGACGTCCAAATGGTGTTGGAAGCATACCATGATCAAGCAGGACACTTTGGCTGGAGAAAGCTGGAGACCCTGTTGAGGTGCCGGTTCTACTGGGTAGGGATGCGCAGCTCCATCGAGAGGTGGTGTCGGAACTGTGGACCCTGTGGTCTCAGAAGAAAGGACTACGGTAGTCAGAGGGCACCCCTGCAGCCTATCCGGACGACTCGTCCCTTGGAGATTGTGGCCCTGGACCACGTCAAACTGTCGCCAAGTAGATCTGGATACTCATACGCCTTGACCATGGTGGACCATTACTCTAGATTTCTGGTGGTTGTACCAGTTAAGGATCAGACAGCAGTGACGGCAGCAAAAACCTTTCAAGCAAGCTTCTGCAGACCGCATGGGTATCCGGAGCAAGTATTAACCGATCAAGGACCTGCTTTCGAAGCTGATCTATTCAAGGAATTCTGTCACATGTATGGGTGTAAGAAAATTAGAACAACACCATACCATCCTCAAACCAACGGTCTTTGCGAGAAAATGAACCACATTGTCCTTGATTTGTTGAAATCCATACCGTTGGAAGACAGAAATCGATGGCCGGACTTACTACCTGATTTGGTTGACTTGTATAACCATATACCTGTAAGTTCCACTAACTGCACTCCAGCCTATCTTATGAGAGCAAGGCCCGGAAGACTCCCAATGGATTTAGAACTTGGAGTGGTAGAACCAGAGGCAGATGACGCTATTGAAAACTGGGACATCAATCGGCAAGAGCAATACAGAAGAGTGCAAGTCTGTGTAGAAGAAAGTCTCAACAAGGTACGGGAAAAACAGGAAGATATTTACAACAGGAATGCTCCTGCCAAGCCTTTGATGCCTGGAGAAGTGGTATTGAAAAGGAAAAGGAAAATGCACAAATTGGATAACCAGTGGGAGCAAGAACCCTACGTCGTACAAGATTCCAAATATGACAATAGAAAAGTTTGTATCATCAGTAAGGACGGAGGAAGAACAATATCCACTGTGTCCAGAGACCATTTGAAATTGTGTCCAGAACCCTTAAAGTTTCGTGAAGAGAACTCTGTCATCAATCAAGAAGAAAGAAAAGAAGAGGTCATACACACGGATCTGGGAGATTTCCCTGCAGATTGGCCGGAGACTGGGAGATGCTGTAATAATTCCGGTGTTGCAATTTTATCAGCCACAAGAGGAAGTTCTACCTCCAGTTGTGCCCATGGTGCCAGTTGAGCCAGTTCAGGAGTTACCTACTCCAGCAGCACCCCAACCTGCGGAACCTCAAGAGGAAGAATCATCGGAAGCAGCGCCCCATGCTATGGGAACCCCTGGTGAAGCTGACTCACACGCCCAGCCAACAGTACGCTTGCCAGATCCATAGAAAGATTGAGGCAGTTCTATAGTTTGCCGTTACGTAGAACAGTTGGGTTAGAGGTTAATATACTGAAGCTACTCCACGTAGATCAGAACGTACAACGAAAGGGAAGATACCTATTCGTTATCAAAAGTAGTCCTAGCAAACTAGTTTACTAAGTATGGATAATTGTATAAAGTATTGTTATGATATGTAAATTACTTGAAAATGTTTCATGATGGACTCTGAGGCTGAGGACTGAGCCAGCCCAAGAACTGATCTTGTATATAGTTGCACTTTGTGCATTCTCTACCAGCACACCTACCTCTGAACATAAAACCCGTATGGTGAGGCACTGAGTGAGGTCTGCATTCAGATGTCCTGCAGCCCACCCAGGACCCACGTTGAAGGTTTGGTGCGGGTCCTTCACAAGAATATCGTCATCTATTTATATGAAAATGTCTATTTAGTATTTTGTATTTTTCTATGCCTATTGTTATAATGCAACGTTCAAGAAATCCGTACCTCCCTGATGGGAAGAGTTTAAAATGTTACTTGTTTAAATGGAAAACAAAATGTCTTTCTTCTTATATTTCACAGCCCGGGAGGTGCTGTATTTTACCAAGGGGGAATGTGTAGCCCTGGTATGTAAGGCACACAGGATCTGGAGAATGCACAGTAAGGTAACAGTTAAAGCTTGACACTCACTTACACTTCAGACACACCCACAGGGGTGTATAGGTGAGTGACGTGTAGCACAGGAGAGAGTCAGTCTAGCTTCCTGTCATCGTACAGAGCAGTCAGGGCTAGTTCTTCTCAGACAGTGAGGATTCCTGTCAGAGCTCTGGGTGAGCAGAAGATTAGTTCCTGCCAATTCAACGAAGTGGAGTCTAGTAACGGATGACTAGTTATCATCCCGAGTCTAGTCAGAGTTACCTTTTACTCAGTCTGAACTTTGAGGAAACTGAGAGTTACTCAGTGAGACCAAGGAAGAAAACGGACTTTCTATCTTCACGCTTCAGTGCTACATTGAAAGCAGAAGCAGGGCGAAGGGCATAGTAGGAAGGATTCAGAAGTGCCTTAAGGATCGGATTATCCTGCACATTGTCACGGTCACTGGGGACCGAAGCGTCACTATAGCTCCAGGCATAGTGATAGAAAAGCCAGAGTCTTACTTGACCTTAGGTTGCAGAAAGCCGCCCTTAGAGTGCCAGTACGTAACCGAGTCAGGAGAACAAGACTTCTGAGTCCGGCGCGCGGCAAAAGAAAGTACTTAGTTCACCACTTATAAGGCTCTATCACAAACTGA
>JARQOD010010083.1:0-28717 GCA_033576555.1 Oophaga sylvatica | reverse complement strand
TGCTAAAATG
Source organism: Oophaga sylvatica (assembly GCA_033576555.1). Classification (NCBI taxonomy): domain Eukaryota; kingdom Metazoa; phylum Chordata; class Amphibia; order Anura; family Dendrobatidae; genus Oophaga; species Oophaga sylvatica. The sequence goes on along the minus strand of JARQOD010010083.1, from coordinate 28,707 downwards.
ACTGTGCATTCTTCCTTTTACCTCATGTTGTAAGAAGTAAAAGCTTGTTATCCCATAAAGCCTGCTCTGTGAAGTTTTCTACTGCAAAGGTGTGGATTCAGAAGCTGTGCAACAGGTTATGGGCCCAGACACCCCAGACACCCAGACATCCAGACACCAGACAATCCAGACACCACAGATCCCAAGCACCAAGAATACCAGATACCCAGGACACTGGAACTCTCAGCAAGACCCTGGGGAATGCAGAAGAATTCTTCAGTACAAGTCTCTCCAAACAAGTAAGATAAGTTAAAAATGACAAGTAGCACAGAGCTAAAACTCACAGTAGCTAAACTGAATGATGAGAACTATCAGCTATGGAAGTTCAAAGTAGAGATGTTATTGTCTAAAGATGATTTATGGGAAGTAATCACTACAGATAGACCTGATAAAGATAATCAGACATGGGATAATAAAAATAGACAAGCGAGAGCCACCATTAGCTTATTAGTGGATGATGCTCAATTAATACATATAAGAAATGAAGAAACAGCGAAAGGAATGTGGGAACAATTAAGAAAGCTATATGAGAGACCCAGCTTAAATCACAAGTTATTTTTATTAAGAAAGCTTTACAGTATGAGACTAATTGCAGACAGTGACATGCAGAAGCATATATTCTCTATTATGGAAGTGATATCACATCTAAGATCTATTGGTGAATATATTAAAGAAAGTCATATAGCAGCAATTTTATTGTGCAGTTTACCAGATTCGTATACAGCTTACATAAATGCACTAGAGACAAGACCTGAAACAGACATTACATTAGAGTTTGTGAAAACAAGACTCATAGATGAATGTCAGAGAAGAAAAGAACAAAGCAATGATTCTTCTTCTGAAAAGGACAGTGAAAACGCTCTTAAAGCTACAGAATTTAAAAAACCCTATAATAAAGAGACAACAAAATGCTTCAGATGTAAGAAAAAAGGTCATTTAAAGATAGACTGTACCATATAGAAAGCAATACAACAAAAATTACAACATAAAAAGCATACACAGAAAGTGAAAAACACAATTTCCGATTCGTTTGAGAATAATTGGAATGGCACATTCAAAATAACAGACAAGAAATCATCACTTGGTTGGTTTATTGATTCAGGAGCAATGAGTCATATGACAAGTGACAAGAATTTCTTTACTGATCTTGATTTAAATAGGAAAGAAGCCATTTATCTTGCAGATGGAAGCAAAATAACCGCAGAAGGTATCGGACAAGGTATGCTAAATTGTTCAAACAAGTTTGGACAAGATTCAAAGATACTTGTACAGGATGTGTTGTATGTTCCAAAATTGGAAGGCGGATTATTATCTGTGAAACATTTAACAGCAAAAGGACTTATAGTAAAATTTAAAGATAATGAGTGTGCAATTATTGCAGGAAACAAGATGATAACCAAAGTCAAGGCAGATGAACAATTATATCATTTTGACAAACCAAAGGAACAGATGAAGGTATGTACACATGATCACAAAAACTGTATTCACATGTGGCATAGATGTCTAGGACAAAGACACCCGGACAGTATAAGGGAACTACAGAGACAAGAATTGACAAAAGATTTAAAGATATCAGATTGCTCAATTACCATAAGATGTGAATGTTGTATAAAATCCAAAGCCACAAGGATATCTATTCCAAAAGAAAGTGAGATGAAAAGCGAAAAACCACTTGATTTGGTGCATACTGACGTATGTGGACCCATGAAAGTGACTACATCAGGAGGCAATAGATACATGTTGACTTTTATAGATGACTACTCAAGATACACAGTCACATACTTAATTAAGAACAAAAGTGAAGTTTTTGATAAACTTGTAGACTATGTAACAAGATCAAGTAACAAATTTCAAAGGAAGCCAATTGTCATCAGAAGTGATAATGTAGGTGAATTTACAGGTCACAAAATAGAAGACTACTTAAGACAAAATGGAATAGAACATCAGAAAACTGTTCCATACACACCTGAACAAAATGGAGTATGCTGACAGATTCTAAACTACCAGAGAAATATTGGGGTGAGACAGCAATGACAGCTACATATCTACAGAACCGACTTTTTTTTCCAGAAAACTGAAGAAAACTCCATATGAACTGTGGCAAGGTATGAAACCAAGTGTCAATCATTTAAAAGTTTTTGGATGTAAAGTTTTTATATTCATTCCAACAGAAAAACGTTCCAAACTTCAAAACAGATCCATGGAAGGAATATTCGTTGGATATAGTGAAAATTGCAAAGGATATAGAATCTTAGATCCCAAAACAGACAGAGTTACGGTGAGTAACAGTGTGACATTCATTGAAGATTTAAATGAAGACATTATGATTTCAGTTGAAACAAGAAATGAGAAAAACAATAATGACATAACTGAAGAAATATCTGATGAGAAAGTAGAAATTAATGAAGAACAAAATACTGAAAGTGAAGAATCACAACTACAAACAGACACAGAACCAAGACGTTCAATAAGAGAGAACAAAGGAAAACCACCAAAACGTCTCTCATACAAGGCAAGTACAAGTAAAATGTATGAATCTATCTCTTGGGAAGACATATCTAAACTTTCTGAAGAAGAAGCTAATAAATGGATAGAAGCAACAGAAACAGAAATTAAATCCATGCATGATTCAAATACATGGACACTAACAGATTTGCCAGAAGGAAGAAAAGCCGTAGGATGTGAATGGATTTTTAAAGTAAAATACCAAACAGATGGCACACCTGAAAGATATCGAGCAAGACTCGTAGCTAAAGGGTATTCTCAAAAATATGGAGACGACTATGATGAAACATTTGCTCCAGTTGTCAAACACACTACAATAAGAACTTTACTTACAGTTGCAGCAATGGAACAGATGGAACTAAGACATCTGGATGTAAAGACAGCTTTTTTGAATGAAGATTTAACAGAAGACATTTACATGGAACAACCTCCAGGATTCAAAGATGAAAGAAATCCAAACAAAGTTTGTAAACTACAGAAAAGCATATATGGTTTAAAGCAAGCTGCTAAAGCGTGGAATGACAAAATCACGGAAGTACTAACAAATGAAAAATTTCAGAGAAGCAAAGCTGATTCATGCTTGTACACAAAAAGGCTGAGGAATAGATGGATTTATGTACTCATATATGTAGACGACATTTTGATTTGTTTTAAACAAGAAAGGGATAAAGAAAACATTCTAAAAACCCTGAAACAACATTTTGAAATCAAAGACTTAGGAAATGTAAAACAGTACTTAGGAATACAGATAGAAAGAGAAGAAGATGGAAGTTTCCTACTGAATCAAAATCACATGATTCAAGACATAACAGAAAAATTTGGACTAAAGGATGCAAAAACAGTAAAGTCTCCAATGGAAACTAATTATCTCAAAGAGATGAACAGTGAAAAGAATATGCTACCAAACAATGAAGAATACAGAACAGCAATAGGAAAACTACTGTATTTAGCGACCGTTACAAGACCAGACATCGCAGCAGCAGTAGGAATCCTGAGTAGAAAGGTATCAAAATCAAATAAAGCTGATTGGAATGCCGTGAAGAGAGTAATACGTTATTTGAAAGGAACTAGCAATGTTAAGCTGAAATTACCCACAGGTGATAATTGCATTTTAACAGGATATGTTGATGCAGATTGGGCTTGAGATCCAACTGACAGAAGATCTACCAGTGGACATATTTTTTTTCTCTCAGGTGGACCAATAAGTTGGACAAGTAAGAAACAGTCAATTGTGACACTGTCTTCAACAGAAGCAGAATATGTTGCAGCAGCACATGCGAATCAAGAAGTACTGTGGTTAAGACAATTGTTGACAGACCTAGGACAACCACAGTTGGAACCAACAAAACTAAAAGAGGACAATCAAGGATGTCTTGTTCTTGCTCAGATGGAAAGAGTCAATCCAAGAACCAAGCACATTGATGTGAAATATCATTTCTTGAGAGATCATCAGGATCAAGGAGTCTTGAAGTTGGAGTATTGCCCTACTGAAGAAATGACAGCAGACATTTTCACGAAGGCGTTGAATGCTGAAAAACATCAGAGACTAATAAAAAAGTTGGGTTTGATTGAATAAGTCCTTACTGTTGAGAAAGGGTGTTGGCATATGCAACAGATTAGGACTTATTATAAGTAAAAGGAGGGCTTTATGCTGACCTGACAGTAGATGGTGATGTTGTGTAATGTTTCCTTCTGTTTAATGTATTGTATAAGAAATAGTCTCACTTGTAGTCTCACTATCGTTTTGTTCCTGTTTCCTGATGCAATGCTGAAATGACTGTGCATTTTCCTTTTACCTCATGTTGTATGAAGTAAAAGCTTGTTTTCCCATGAAGCCTGCCCTGTGAAGTTTTCTACTGCAAAGCTGTGGATTCAGAAGCTGTGCAACAATTTCTATAGTGCCAACATAGTCCGCAGCACTTTACTAATCAGAAGTGACATGTATGAACTATGTGAGACAATTCACAGCAATACATTATTCAGACATTCAAACAACAGGAGTGAGGGCCTCTGCTTGTAAGATTGCAATGCTTTCAGCCATAAAGCATGACGATATTAAACTTTTACAGAGTTTGAGGTGACCTGACCTGTAATAGTCACTGAAGAGAATATATTCTAGATTTTCTTAATATCCTGTCTGATTTCAGAAAGTCAATTAACAGAAATCGTGACTTCATTATAGAATATAAGGTGCAATTCCTCTAATTCCTATTTCTTGCAGGTTTGTAAGTTGCTTTAAGACCAGTTCTAATAAAACCTGAAGCGTGGGATCATTCTTACACTTCTAGGTGATATTCTTTCATTTGTCCCTAGCAGCGAATTCCAGGAGTAAAGATGTAAAATGATCATCTGCTCTCCGGTCCTGAGATGGAACGATCCATCTGCTGCCGTCGTAGATTATATAGTTGTGTCTACGATGACTTTTATGATTTTATATTTACAGTTTCAAACAATTTATGAACTCGTTGATGATCGTTTCTGGATATGAGAACAGTATAGTGTATCAGTAATTATTGTATCATCACAGAGGAGACAGGAGAAGAGAGCGAGCGCTGAGAAATGCAATATTGCTACAGCGAAAACAAAGAATTCATATTATCTCACAGGAACCATGTATGTGACAAGTAGAGTTGAGCGATACTTTCCGATATCCAAAAGTATCGGAATCGGAATGGTATCGCCGATACCCAAAAAATATCGGCGATACCCGATACCGATACCGGAAATCCAATGTAAGTCTATGGGAACAAAATATCGGAATTAAAAAAACCCCATTCTTGCCATGTTGGTTAATTGTACATGAAGGAAAACAACAAAGAGTAATGTAGAATGTATTGGGGAAGGTTGAGGAGACATTAAAGACATAGATGTTTAACCCAATCAAATGGAATAGCATAAATATTTTTTTTTTTTAAAGATGTTCGGATTGACGAAGAAATTGACAATGTTGTTAACGTTTTTTCTATTTTGGCAAATATGTATATTTCACAATTTCCATGCTCTTCACCTTTTTAACTTTTGACATACTTTCTCCTTCATAATCTTCAGCAGCATCATCTTTTTCATCAAATTATTCTTCATCTTCACCTTCTTTATCTTCTTCTTAAACTTCTTGCTATTCATCTTTTTGTTAACATTACTCATATTCTTCTTATTAAACTATTATTCTTATTCATATTCTACTTCATCTTCTTCATCATATTCTTATTTGTGACAGAGATTCCTGTACTTGTAATCTGTCAAAGTATGAATTTTTCATCCTTCCGTTCTTGCTGTCACAAAAGATTTAAATTAAAACAGTATTTGTCCGTGTTCAGTTTAGCCTGCAGCAGCAGGCATTTTCCAGGGGCACCACGAGGAGGAACGGACTCACCCCCATACACTGCTTAGTCTTCTTCTGCTTATAATTTAGAGCATATATTTTGCTCTTCATTTTGGTCTTATACTTCATGTTCTTCTGCTTTTTGATCTTCTGCTTATTGTTCTTAAGTCTCTTGTTCTGTATCTTGTAGTTTGTCTTAACCTTCTCAGTCCTGTTGGGTAATCTTTTATTTCTTCTTTGTGATGGTGTTTAGGCTGGTTGGCTTGATGCTCGTCGTCCTTGTGGTCGTCATCTTCTTCGGGGTGGTCATCAGGGTCGTCGTCTTCATTGTTGGAGATCCAGAGTGATTACCCAAAAAAACATTTAAAAAATCTTCAATTTGTAAATGTAGCAGAAGGTACAAGAGCCAATGCAAGTAACGAGGACCAGCTGACTGTGCTGGAACCCGGAGGGGCAGCAGAAGGAAAAGAGCCAATGGCACAACCGAGGACCAGCTGACGTTACTGGGACACGGTTACTAAGCAGGAGGTACCTGTGCTCCAAAGCACTACCAAGGACCAGCAGACGTTGCTGGAACTTGGATACCGAGATGGAGGCACCTAGGCCAAAGGCACTGCGGAGAACCAGTTGACGGTACTGGAACCCGGACGGGTAGCAGAAGGTACAAGAGACAATGCAAGTAACGAGGACCAGCTGACTGTGCTGGAACCCGGAGGGGCAGCAGAAGGAAAAGAGCCAATGGCACAACCGAGGACCAGCTGACGTTACTGGGACACGGTTACTAAGCAGGAGGTACCTGTGCTCCAAAGCACTACCAAGGACCAGCAGACGTTGCTGGAACTTGGATACCGAGATGGAGGCACCTAGGCCAAAGGCACTGCGGAGAACCAGCTGACGGTACTGGAACCCGGACGGGTAGCAGAAGGTACCCATGTAAATTTAAGTTGACAGGCCGCGAGCCGGCCGCAGTTACCGAATCACACAGTACTACAGTGAGTGATTGTCCTATTGTCACAACGGAAACAGCCTTTATTTGCATATCCCGCAGCACACATAGGAAGCACCTAAACTCCAGGCACCATAGAGTCGGCTAACCCGACCGCAACATGGCAGGACAACTTATTGGAGGCTAAGTGACGTTTACACTGACAGGAAACAGATGGCGTGCTGTAACCAGTCTGGGCAGGAGTGAGTACCCGTGCCAATGACACTTCCGAGCAACAACTGGCGGTGTTGTAGCCCAGGTATGAGAAGAGAACCGGTTGGAGGCAGCAGGACTTTTTGCCGTTCACACAGCAGGGGAACAGCTGACATTACTGAACCCCAGTAACACAGGAGCAAGTGTTGACTGTGCTAACAGCACTTCCAGGCAACAACTGGCGGTGTTGGAGCCCAGGGATGAGAAGACAAAAGGGTGGAGGAAGCAGGACCTTTTTGCCGTTCACACAGCAGGGGAACAGCTGACATTACTGAACCCCAGTAACACAGGAGCAAGTGTTGACTGTGCTAACAGCACTTCCGAGCAACAACTGGCGGTGTTGTAGCCCAGGGATGAGAAGACAACAGGGTGGAGGCAGCAGGACTGTTTTCCGTACACACAGCAGGGGAACAGCTGACATTACTGAACCCCAGTAACACAGGAGCAAGTGTTGACTGTGCTAACAGCATTTCCAGGCAACAACTGGCGGTGTTGTAGCCCAGGGATGAGAAGACAACAGGGTGGAGGCAGCAGGACTTTTTGCCGTTCACACAGCAGGGGAACAGCTGACATTACTGAACCCCAGTAACACAGGAGCAAGTGTTGACTGTGCTAACAGCACTTCCAGGCAACAACTGGCGGTGTTGGAGCCCAGGGATGAGAAGACAACAGGGTGGAGGCAGCAGGACTTTTGGCCGTTCACACAGCAGGGGAACAGCTGACATTACTGAACCCCAGTAACACAGGAGCAAGTGTTGACTGTGCTAACAGCACTTCCAGGCAACAACTGGCGGTGTTGGAGCCCAGGGATGAGAAGACAACAGGGTGGAGGCCAGCAGGACTTTTTGCTGTTCACACAGCAGGGGAACAGCTGACATTACTGAACCCCAGTAACACAGGAGCAAGTGTTGACTGTGCTAACAGCACTTCCGAGCAACAACTGGCGGTGTTGTAGCCCAGGGAGAGAAGACAACAGGGTGGAGGCAGCAGGACTGTTTGCCGTACACACAGCAGGGGAACAGCTGACATTACTGAACCCAGTAACACAGGAGCAAGTGTTGACTGTGCTAACAGCACTTCCGAGCAACAACTGGCGGTGTTGTAGCCAAGGGATGAGAAGACAACAGGGTGGAGGAGCAGGACTTTTTGCCGTACACACAGCAGGGGAACAGCTGACATTACTGAAACCCAGTAACACGGAGCAAGTGTTGACTGTGCTAACAGCACTTCCGAGCAACAACTGGCGGTGTTGTAGCCCAGGGATGAGAAGACAACAGGGTGGAGGCAGCAGGACTTTTTGCCGTACACACAGCAGGGGAACAGCTGACATTACTGAACCCCAGTAACACAGGAGCAAGTGTTGACTGTGCTAACAGCACTTCCAGGCAACAACTGGCGGTGTTGGAGCCCAGGGATGAGAAGACAAAAGGGTGGATGCAGCAGGACTTTTTGCCGTTCACACAGCAGGGGAACAGCTGACATTACTGAACCCCAGTAACACAGGAGCAAGTGTTGACTGTGCTAACAGCACTTCCAGGCAACAACTGGCGGTGTTGGAGCCCAGGGATGAGAAGACAACAGGGTGGAGGCAGCAGGACTTTTTGCCGTTCACACAGCAGGGAACAGCTGACATTACTGAACCCCAGTAACACAGGAGCAAGTGTTGACTGTGCTAACAGCACTTCCAGGCAACAACTGGCGGTGTTGGAGCCCAGGGATGAGAAGACAACAGGGTGGAGGCAGCAGGACTTTTTGCCGTTCACACAGCAGGGGAACAGCTGACATTACTGAACCCCAGTAACACAGGAGCAAGTGTTGACTGTGCTAACAGCATTCCGAGCAACAACTGGCGATGTTGTAGCCCAGGGATGAGAAGACAACAGGGTGGAGGCAGCAGGACTTTTTGCCGTACACACAGCAGGGGAACAGCTGACATTACTGAACCCCAGTAAACACAGGAGCAAGTGTTGACTGTGCTAACAGCACTTCCAGGCAACAACTGGCGGTGTTGGAGCCCAGGGATGAGAAGACAACAGGGTGGAGGCAGCAGGACTTTTTGCCGTTCACACAGCAGGGGAACAGCTGACATTACTGAACCCCTGTAACACAGGAGCAAGTGTTGACTGTGCTAACAGCACTTCCGAGCAACAACTGGCGGTGTTGTAGCCCAGGGATGAGAAGACAACAGGGTGGAGGCAGCAGGACTTTTTTGCCGTACACACAGCAGGGGAACAGCTGACATTACTGAACCCAGTAACACAGGAGCAAGTGTTGACTGTGCTAACAGCACTTTCAGGCAACAACTGGCGGTGTTGTAGCCCAGGGATGAGAAGACAACAGGGTGGAGGCAGCAGGACTGTTTGCCGTACACACAGCAGGGGAACAGCTGACATTACTGAACCCCAGTAACACAGGAGCAAGTGTTGACTGTGCTAACAGCACTTCCAGGCAACAACTGGCGGTGTTGGAGCCCAGGGATGAGAAGACAACAGGGTGGAGGCAGCAGGACTTTTTGCCGTTCACACAGCAGGGGAACAGCTGACATTACTGAACCCCAGTAACACAGGAGCAAGTGTTGACTGTGCTAACAGCACTTCCGAGCAACAACTGGCGGTGTTGTAGCCCAGGGATGAGAAGACAACAGGGTGGAGGCAGCAGGACTGTTTGCCGTACACACAGCAGGGGAACAGCTGACATTACTGAACCCCAGTAACACAGGAGCAAGTGTTGACTGTGCTAACAGCACTTCCAGGCAACAACTGGCGGTGTTGGAGCCCAGGGATGAGAAGACAACAGGGTGGAGGCAGCAGGACTTTTTGCCATTCACACAGCAGGGGAACAGCTGACATTACTGAACCCCAGTAACACAGGAGCAAGTGTTGACTGTGCTAACAGCACTTCCGAGCAACAACTGGCGGTGTTGTAGCCCAGGGATGAGAAGACAACAGGGTGGAGGCAGCAGGACTTTTGCCGTTCACACAGCAGGGGAACAGCTGACATTACTGAACCCAGTAACACAGGAGCAAGTGTTGACTGTGCAACAGCACTTCCGAGCAACAACTGGCGGTGTTGTAGCCCAGGGATGAGAAGACAACAGGGTGGAGGCAGCAGGACTGTTTGCCGTACACACAGCAGGGGAACAGCTGACATTACTGAACCCCAGTAACACAGGAGCAAGTGTTGACTGTGCTAACAGCACTTCCAGGCAACAACTGGCGGTGTTGGAGCCCAGGGTCAAGGAGGATGTTTAAATACTAGATCAAGTATTTTCCTTGTTACGTGTCAATTAAAAATGTCTATACTCCAAACAAGAGAAATATAACCTTTTAGTACCATAAGATGATGATTTTACTTAAAAAATATATGTAAATTAATAATTTACAAACATAAACGCATACATTAACATGTTGAAAAGCAATGCAAACCACAAATTAAATAGGTTAAATAATCTGCTATACGGTTTAAAATAAAAGCATACAAGTACATATCAGAATCCATTAATGATGGCTAAGTAACAGTATGTACACCATTTTTATTGTGTAGACAATGAATGGCTGACTTAAAAACATAATCAGCATTACAAGTTATCTTTGACATTCATAAAACTTTACATTTGGTGAATAAGATCACTAAAAAGTTTTTAAAAATATCTAAAATTTCCATCATACAAAAAAAAAAAAAACCCTGTTTGGGAGAGAAGAATAGACAAATCGCGGCGCCCTAAGTGCGTAAAAACAATATTATAGTCTTTAGAGTGTGCACAATTTTATGCACTCACCTGACAGAAGACTAATATGGCTTTAGATTTGTATCCTCAAAAATCCTTCTGGGATACTTCTCAATAGACAGGGCTTGCAGCTTGCCTCGGGTGGATCCAAGTGAAAGAGCCAGATTCAGGCTCACACAGGATGAATAAATCAAGAAAGGCACATCCAGCCCATGAATGGCAGCGCTTCCCAGGACTCACATCCAAAGATATTTCATATTTTTTTATTTAATAAGTTAAAATGGAGGAGATACAACGCGTTTCGGATACAGTATATATCCTTCATCAGGTATCATAAAAACACAGTACAAATCCTAATAATATAAAATTCAGTAACACTTATATATAGTGGCAAAACTTTTATCCCAGTTTCAGACACTTGATTTAGGGAGTGGACCAAGTTCAGGAGCACACCCACCAACTTTGACAGCATAGATGCAAGAAGAAAAAAAAAAAAAAAAAAAAAAAAGCATTCAAACTCTCTCTATGATATCATTCAATCCATTTGGATATAATGTTCCCAGACGATATATCCAAAACGTTTCTTTCCGGTTTAAAAGAGCATTCCTATTTGCAACACCAGAGGGTATCTGTTCCACTGGAGTTACTTTTATGTTGAAAATTTTGTTATGTTTAATTAGCAGATGCCTTGAGAGACTATGTTTTAAAAACCCATTTTTTGCTCTATTTCTGTGACCATTAATGCGGGACCGGCAGTGTCTGCACAGTGCGTCCCACATATTGCAAACCGCAACTGCATGTGATGACATATACGACATAATCACTGCTACAGCTGAGTCTTTGTGAAATCTCAAAGACCTCACCAGTATTGTTACATTTGATAGTTTTAGCTCCATGATCTAGGATCCACAGGTACAACATTTTTTGGAGGTGCATTTAAAAACTCCGGTTCCTTGAAAAACCCCACTTGAAATTTGATCCGTACCTTTTCTATTGTTTTTTCCTTTTGAATCCAACTGTTTTTTTAATTTACTGGGGGCTACCAAGTTTTTCAAAGTTTTCCCCCTTCTATATGTAATCCCTGGTTTATCAGGGAGATGTTTTCCCAAAACAGGGTCACGCTTCAAGATATACAATTAGAGTTGAGCGATACTTTCCGATATCCTAAAGTATCGGAATCGGAATGGTATCGCCGATATCACTAAAATATCGGCGATACCCGATACGATACCGGAAGTCCCATGTAAGTCTACGGGAACAAATATCGAAATTAAAAAAAACCCATTCTTTCCTTGTAAACACTAAATATACACACATAGAATACATATATATATATATATAACATGTCATTGTGACATATATATACATATATGTATAGTTTATACACTTCTACATAGTAAAATATCCTCTCATTCAATTGCCGGGTAAAGCCGGCTTCAGTGAAAAGACAGAAGCACCCGACATGAAATGACACTTGGTGTACATAGGGTTAACCATGTCTTTTCATGTCGTTTGCTATCTGATTTGCACAAACAATTAAATCAGACTATGTGTGCAAAATTTCACACCTGTAGGGGTTAATTAAAGGTGTAAATTCGTTGTAAAAAAAACGGACTTTTTTTGCTACGAATTTACACCTTTAATTAACCCCTACAGGTGTGAAATTTTGCACACATAGTCTGATTTAATTGTTTGTGCAAATTAGGCTGGAGTCACACACAACACAAAAAAATCGGTCCGTTTTAGACGGTCGACAATCGGATCAAAATAAAAACATCACACATCCTTCTGGCATCCGATTTTCCTTCAAAGATGCGATTTAATCGCATGTGTGTGTACCTTGTAACATCCGATTTTCATCCGACTTGCGAGATTTTCTCGCAGGCTTGCAAAACTGACATATAATGGATCCAAAAGAATAGTATTTAAATGCCAAAAGAAAGAATAGATATATACACATAGAGCACATATATATATATATATATATATATATATATATATATGTCATTGTGACATATATAATATACATATATTTATAGTTCTTACACTTCTACATACTGTTATAGCCGCTAATTCAATTGCCGGCTTCAGTGAAATCACAGAAGCCGACATGAAATGATACATTGTTTCCACACATTTAACCATGTAATTTCATGTATTTTTATATATGTTTGAAACATACAATTACATGAGTATATGTGTGCTAAATTTCAGACATGTAGGGGTTAATTAAAGGTGTAAATTCGTTAAAAAAAAATGCGTGGGCTCCGCTGTATTTTCTCCACCAGACAGACAAAGCAAGCGAGTGGGGGCAGATAATAATAGCCTAGGGAGGGTACATTTTTTTTGTGCCCCCCCCTGGCTACTAACATCTGCCCCCAGACACCCCAGAAAGGGCAAATCTATAATTAGATTCGCCCTTTCTGGCACTTTGCCCGTCTATTCCCATTGCCCTGTAGCGGTGGCGAATGGGTTAATAAGGGGTTAAAATGACCTTGCAATTGAAAGGTCACTTTAAGCCAGGTTAATAATTGATAGCTGTCAATTAGGCAACTATCAATTATTAATCCTATTGTATGAAAGAAAAATCAAACACACAGTTTAATAAAAAATAAGTTTAATTAATAATCACACAGTTTTTGACCATATTTTATTTTCCTGCTAAAACCATTTCCTGTAATAAAAATAAAATAAAAAAGCAAAATTATACTTACCAATCCGATGTACAGTCAGGTCCCACGCTGTAATCATCAGAAAGGGTTAACAGGTTACAGGTCGCAGAGAGCTAATAATGCTGTCTCAGACCTGTATTCCCTGAATGAATAAGTTCCTCTCCCAGCGAAAGTAGAGGAATAGATTCATGAATGGAGCTTAATTGATTTATTGGCAATTTAACTGTAGTGACCTGACCTAAAGGGAAAGTGGACACAATCAATTAAGCTTCATTCATGAAACACATCCTCTCCTGTCGCCAGGAGAGGAACTTATTCATTCATGAGCTTTGAGCTGAGCATGCAGGATTACTTGCATGCTTGGCTCAAAGCTAGTTAACCCTTTGTGAAGGATTACAGCGTGGGACGTGACAGATCGGCGGAATAGGTAAGAATAATGTTGTTTTATTTCTTTTTCTTTATTTTAGGAGATCAATGGCTTCGCACGGATTTAGTGTAAAATAAAATATGGTCAAAAAAATGTGTTTTTATTTCATTAAAATTATTTATTCTTAAAGTGTGTGTGTTTTTTTATTTACTTCAATAGGATTAATAATTGATAGTTGTCTAATTGACAGCTATCAATCATTAACCTGCCTTAAGGTCACCTTTCAATTGCAAGGTGACAGTAAGGTGAGATTAACCATTCGCCACCGCTACAGGGCAATGGGAATAGACGGGCAAAGTGCCAGAAAGGGCGAATCTAATTATAGATTTGCCCTTTCTGGGGTGTCTGGGGGCAGATGTTAGTAGCCAGGGGGGGCACAAAAAAATGCACCCTCCCTGGGCTATTATTATCTGCCCCCACTCGCTTTGCTTTGTCTGTCTGGTGGAGAAAATACAGCGGGAGCCCACGCATTTTTTTCAACGAAATTACACCTTTAATTAACCCCTACATGTCTGAAATTTTGCACAAATACACTCATGTAATTGTATGTTTCAAACATATATAAAAATACATGAAATTACATGGTTAAATGTGTGGAAACAATGTATCATTTCATGTCGGCTTCTGTGATTTCACAAAACCCGGCAATTGAATTAGCGGCTATTACAGTATGTAGAAGTCTAGGAACTATAAATATATGTATATATACATGTCACAATGACATGTATATATATATGTATGTGTTCTATGTGTATATATCTATTCTTTCTAGTCTTTATTAAAGCTGTCAGTGTGATTTTACAGTATAGGCGGGGATGAATTGCCGGCTTTTCTAAAGGACACCGATGCGATTTCATCGCAAGTCACACGTGCGGTCCGTTTGTAATCAGATTTTTCATCGCTCCCATAGACTTGCATTGGCGATTGTCGACCGACAATCGGTGACAATCGCAGCATGCTGCGATTGTACACGGACGTTTAAAACGGACCACAAAAAATCTGATACTGGGAGCTGCTCCATAGATTAACATAGGTCCGACTGCAATGCGATATTTCATCGCATTGCAGTCGTCCGATTTTGTCGCCAGTGTGACTCCGGCCTTAGATAGCAAAGGACATGAAAAGACATGGTTAACCCTATGTACACCAAGTGTCATTTCATGTCACCCGACATGAAATGACACTTGGTGTACATAGGGTTAACCATGTCTTTTCATGTCCTTTGCTATCTAATTTGCACAAACAATTAAATCAGACTATGTGTGCAAAATTTCACACCTGTAGGGGTTAATTAAAGGTGTAAATTCGTTGTAAAAAAAACGGACTTTTTTGCTACGAATTTACACCTTTAATTAACCCTACAGGTGTGAAATTTTGCACACATAGTCTGATTTAATTGTTTGTGCAAATTAGATAGCAAAGGACATGAAAAGACATGGTTAACCCTATGTACACCAAGTGTCATTTCATGTCGGGTTCTGCATTTTCACAAAAGCCGGCAATTGAATTAGCGGCTATTATACTATGTAGAAGTGTATGAACTACAAATATAAATATATATATATATGTGTCACAAATTCAATGACATGTATATATATATATGAGGTGTAAAATTGCTGAAAAAAAATGCGTGGGCTCCCGCCCTATTTTCGCAACCAGACAGACAAAGCCAGTGAGTGGGGGCAGATAATAATAGCCCAGAGAGGGACCATTATTTTTGCCCCCCCGGCTACTAACATCTGCCCCCAGACACCCCAGGAAAGACAAATCTATAATTAGATTTGCCCTTTCTGGCACTTTGCCCGTCTATTCCCATTGCCCTGTAGCGGTGGCGAATGGGTTAATATGGGGTTAAAGCCACCTTGCTATTGAAAGGTGACCTTAAGCCAGGTTAATAATTGAGAGCTGTCAATTAGACAACTATCAATTATTAATCCTATTGCATGAAATAAAATAAAACACACACACTTTAATTAAAAATCATTTTAATGAAATAAAGACACATGTTTTTGACCATCTTTTATTTTACTGCAAAAACCATTTCCTGTAATAAAAATAAAATAAAAAAGCAAAATTATTCTTACCTATCCCATGCACAGTCAGGTCCCATGGTGTAATCCTTCAGAAAGGGTTAATGTTTACTGCAGGGACCGCAGCTAATGCTGCAGCCTCACAGTAAACCCCAAATGAATGAGTTCCTCTCCTGCCTGACAGGAGAGTAAAGGCTGGGTGTCACATAACGATACACCAGCGATCCCGACAACGATATGCACTTGTCAGGATCGCTGGTGTATCGCTACATGATCGCTGCTGAGCTGCCAAACAGGCAGCTCAGGCAGCGATCTGGGACAGCGACACTGCGGGTAACATCGCTTAAGGGTCCGTCTCACATAGCGATATCGCTACCGAGATCGCTGCTGAGTCACTAGTTTTGTGACGCAGCAGCGAGCTCACCAGCGATATCGCTGTGTGTGACATTCAGCGACGATCAGCCCCCTGCCGGGTATCGCTGATCGTCGCAGAAATGTCAGGACCTTTTTTTGATCGCTGGTTTCCCTCTGACAGGCACGCATCGCTGCGTGTGACAGGCGGGAGACCAGCGATCCGCTGGTAACCAAGGTACACAGCGGGTTTCCAGGCACCGCGCAGCGCTTGGAAACCCGCTGTGTACCTTGGATACCAGCTCCCTGCATCAGGGCGCTGGTATCCAAGGTACACAGCGGGTTTCTAGGCACAGCCCCGCGCCTGGAAACCCGCTGTGTACCTTGGTTACCAGCGGATCGCTGGTCTCCCGCCTGTCACACGCAGCGATGTGTGCCTGTCAGCGGGAAACCAGCGATCAAAGGTCCTGACATTTCAGCGACGATCAGCGATACCCGGCAGGGGGGCTGATCGTCGCTGAATGTCACACACAGCGATATCGCTGGTGAGCTTGCTGCTGCGTCACAAAACTAGTGACTCAGCAGCGATCTCGGTAGCGATATCGCTATGTGAGACGGGCCCTTAAGTGGAAAGCTTAATTGATTGCTTTCCACTTTCACTTCAGGTCAGCCAGGGACACAATCAGTGACGTCAGAGGGAACTGATTAACAAAAATAGGGGTTCCCTTCGAAAAAAAAATGGCGTGGGGTCCCCCTATTTTTGTTAACCAGCCAGATGAAGCAGACCGCTGAGGCCTGGATTTTCAGGCTGTTAAGGAGCCAAGATCCATGGACCTTGCCAGCCTGATAATACCAGGCCACATCAGTCTGTATATCTTGGCTGATTAACAAAAATAGGGGATCCCCTCGAAAAAAATTGGCGTGGGGTCCCCCCTATTTTTGTTAACCAGCCAGATGAAGAAAACCGCTGAGGCCTGGATTTTCAGGCTGTTAAGGAGCCAAGATCCATGGACCTTGCCAGCCTGATAATACCAGGCCACAGCAGTCTGTATATCTTGGCTGATTAACAAAAATAGGGGATCCCCTCGAAAAAAATTGGCGTGGGGTCCCCCCTATTTTTGTTAACCAGCCAGATGAAGCAGACCGCTGAGGCCTGGATTTTCAGGCTGTTAAGGAGCCAAGATCCATGGACCTTGCCAGCCTGATAATACCAGGCCACAGCAGTCTGCATATCTTGGCTGATTAACAAAAATAGGGGATCCCCTTGAAAAAAATTGGCGTGGGGTCCCCCCTATTTTTGTTAACCAGCCAGATGAAGCAGACCGCTGAGGCCTGGTTTTTCAGGCTGGTAAGGATCCAATATCCATGGACCTTGCAAGCCTGATAATACCAGGCCACAGCAGTCTGCTTAGCTTGGCTGGTTAACAAAAATAGGGGATCCCCTCGAAAAAAAAACGGCGTGGGGATCCCCCCTATTTTTGTTAACCAGCCAAGTAAAATGCAGACTGCTGCGGCCTGGTATTAAAAGACTGTCAAGGCCCATGGATTTTGGCCCTCAACAGCCTGATAATACCAGGCTACAGCAGCCCCACATTTGGCGCATCAAAAGATGTGCCAATTGTGGCACTTTACCCGGCTCTTCCCACTTGCCCTGTAGCGGTGGCAAGCGGGGTAATAAGGGGTTATTGTCACCGTTGATTGCACGGTGACAATAAGCCCGGTTAATAATGGAGAGGTGTCAATAAGACACCGATCCATTATTAATCCCAAAGTTATTAAATGTATAAAAAAAAGACACAGCAAGAAAAAAGTCTTTTAATGAAATAAAAGAGACAACACAGTTTTCATTTCTTTTATTACTCTCTCATTCCTGCGACGCCATCGATCTCCTGTAAAAAAAGAAAAAAAACAAACCAACAGTATACCACCTGTCCGACGCAGTCCATAACGACAGTCCCACGACGATCCAACTCTGCTACATCGCAATGACAGGCAGAGCCTGACATCCCGGCGCAGCACAGCTGATTACCTGCTTCCCCGGCGGTGACGTCATCGGACTGACTGCTTTACGGCCGGGATTACCCAGCAGTCACTGCAGTTATCGCGAGAAACTGCATGTGACCGCCGGGGAAAGAAGATGGCGGCCATGAAGCAGTGCAGGACGTGACCGCCGGAGATCTTCTGCCGGGTAAGTGCCGCTGACTCCTGACAGACCCGACCGACGGACACTGACAGTGACAGTGACAATCCCGATTCCGGTATCCGATAAGACGAAAATATCGGAACTCGGAATCGGAATTCCGATACAGCCAATATCGGCCGATACCCAATATTTGCAGTATCGGAATGCTCAACACTAATACCAATATTTTGAAAGCACAGTTCTTATGACTTTATTTCCCCTATTGAATGTTGTCACAAAATTCAATTTCCAGCGATCATCACTTTTTTCTTTACCAATAGTCAAATTATCCCCCTTCCTATTTTTTCCTTTTAAACATTCCTCCTGTGTTTTTATTTTGTTAGCCCTATATGCACCATTTATCAAATTTTTTGGGTAACTTTTTTCCTTGAATTTTCTTTTTAGAATTTTAGACTGAGCTACATAATCAGATTCTCTCGTACAATTCTTTCTTATACGAAAAAATTGGCTGTGGGGTATATTTACCTTCCACTTTTTGTAATGTGCACTGTTGAAATCTAAAAAGCCATTTGAATCCACCTTTTTGAAGTGGGTTTTTGTAATAATTTTTTTCCCACTATGGCGTATCTCTAGATCAAGAAACACCATTTTTTCTTTATTAAATTGTGATGTAAAGGTGATCCCCCAGGTGTTATTATTGAGCTCCTTTATAAAATGTGCCGCTTCCTCCTCTGTCCCCTTCCATATGATGATCAGATCATCAATGAAGCGCTTGTAGAGCCTTATTTTATCATTAAAAACAGGCTTAGAGAGTGACGATGAGGACTCGAATCGCCCCATGAATAAGTTTGCGAAACTTGGCGCGACCCGAGTCCCCATCGCGGTGCCGAGCAACTGTAAGTACAGTACGCCTTCAAAATGAACACATTGTGTTCAAGAATGAATTTGAGACCCTTTAACAGAAAGTCTCTTTGTTCAGGGAGCATCTCTGTCTTTGCTAAATAAAAACCCACCGCATTTACCCCCATTTCATGATCTATGTTGGAATATAATGAATTTACATCCAATGAGATAAAGGAATAGTTGTCTTCCCATTCAATATCCCTCAATTCCTCGATTAATTGTGTGGAGTCTCTCAAATATGAAGGAAGAGACTTTACTAAATCTTGTAAAAACAAGTCAATATAATGAGAAAGATGACAAGTCAAAGACCCTATTCCTGATATTATCGGTCTGCCAGGTGGTTTTTCAGGGTTCTTATGCAATTTTGGTAAATGATAAAATAATGCCATGGTTGGTGCTGTATTTGTTAAAAACCTTTTTTCTGTTTTATTAAGAATATTCCTCTCATAGGCTTCCTTGATCATATGGTGATAGTCCCGGACAAAGGATTGTGTAGGATCTTCTTTTAGAATTTTGTAATATCTCATATCAGACAATATGTTCAAAGCTTCCTCAATATAGTCAGATCTGTTTTGCACAACCACTCCTCCCCCTTTATCAGCTTGCCTTATTACTATATCTATATTTTGTCTTAAATCCTCCAATGCCACTTTTTCTCTTTTAGAGATGTTATTCTCCTTTTTTATCTTATTTTTCCCAATTCCATGCTTTTCGATTTTATTTTTATTACCATTATTTTCCCATTTCCTAAATTCTTCAGATACTAATGAAAAAAAAGTGTCTATATTTGGTCCTCTGTGTTGATGAGGATTAAATAGAGATTTTGGGTGTACCTCCTTGTGGATAAATTCACTTTCTTTATTTGTCTCTAATGGGATCAGTATTTTTTTGAGATCCCCAATGTCCTCATTTTTTTCAGTCAACAAGAAATGTCTTTTAAGAGTAAGTTTGCGAGTATATGCATTTAAATCGAGAAAAAGATCAAATGCATTCATGTCTTGAGCAGGGCAGAAATTTAGTCCCTTACTTAAAATTTCCATTTCTGGAGGGGATAAAATGTGGGATGATAAATTAAATATTTTAACCAGAGGCAGATTTGGTTGTTTATTGGTTTCTAGGTTCCTTGTTTTTTTTTCTATTCTCAGATATCTATTAGATCCTTTACCTCTTTTTCCTCTTGATCTACTTTTCTTTTTTTTTTTTTTTTTTGGACCTTGATGTTACAGCTGGTGCGAAGTAATTTGTGATATGATTCTTTTGTATTGGGCTTAAAATTTTGGCTGTTTGTGAGGAGCTGATTAGTGGTGGTAAAATTATTTCTGAAGCACTTGGACGTGTGGGACCCATCTCTAAAAAAGAGATGTTGGATATTACTGAGGATGGGGATGGTGTAGGCGCTTGTATATAAACTATCAAATGTAACAATACTGGTGAGGTCTTTGAGGTCTTTGAGATTTCACAAAGACTCAGCTGTAGCAGTGATTATGTTGTATATGTCATCACATGCAGTTGCGGTTTGCAATATGTGGGACGCACTGTGCAGACACTGCGGTCCCGCATTAATGGTCACAGAAATAGAGCAAAAAATGGGTTTTTAAAACATAGTCTCTCAAGGCATCTGCTAATTAAACATAACAAAATTTTCAACATAAAAGTAACTCCAGTGGAACAGATACCCTCTGGTGTTGCAAATAGGAATGCTCTTTTAAACCGGAAAGAAACGTTTTGGATATATCGTCTGGGAACATTATATCCAAATGGATTGAATGATATCATAGAGAGAGTTTGAATGCTTTTTTTTTTTTTTCTTTCTTCTTGCATCTATGTTGTCAAAGTTGGTGGGTATGCTCCTGAACTTGGTCCACTCCCTAAATCAAGTGTCTGAGACTGGGATAAAAGGTTTGCCACTATATATAAGTGTTACTGAATTTTATATTATCAGGATTTGTACTGTGTTTTTATGATACCTGATGAAGGATATATACTGTATCCGAAACGCGTTGTATCTCCTCCATTTTAACTTATTAAATAAAAAAATATGAAATATCATCTTTGGATGTGAGTCCTGGGAAGCGCTGCCATTCATGGGCTGGATGTGCCTTTTTTTGATTTAAAATTTCCATCATGTAATACTGATAATATGTGCCAATCATTTATATTAACAAACAAAAACTTTAAAAAGTGCATAGTGCATAGTGAAAACAGCTATTTATGCCTGACTGTGGACTTGCAAGCATGACAACGGATAGATAAGGTATATATAGATGAGACTGCATAGCCACAGATGGTGATATGGCGATGTAATACTGTACCTCAATAAAGTGTGCGTTACTACTACATCCTTTTTTTTATATAGCTTTATAAAAGGTTACGTGCATGTATGGTTGCGCCTTTGTTTGGACGCACAGACTGGCTTCCTGCTGTGACGTGTTGGGTATTGGAGCGTCTGTGCGTCTTATGACGCAGACTAACATTCACGGTGCGCATCGTTCATCATCGCAAGCGTACTGACAACACAAAGGCGTTGTCATGACTGCTTTACTCAGTAAACATGCACCTATGATGAAACATACACGCATGTGCCCTATTACATAACAAGCTACAAGAAAAACGAGTGTGAGGTGTGACACAGCTGTTTTGTTAAGGTACAGTATTATATCGACATTGTACAGGTGTCGCTATTCAGTCTGATAAATAGATATCATTCACCTATTCTATCAGTTGTCGTTCTTTCAGCACCACTTACAGGTATATATTTTGCTATTGTGACTATGCACTATTGACTTTAACAAGGTAATGCATGATTTTTGTTAGCGATTATCATGTTTACATGAAGGACCTTTATGATATGGGCTGTTAACTTTCTAATTAAATATGTATTTTTTAAAATGACACAAATATAAGTAATGTTGAAGAGGACTATTCCTACATGCATTGTTTGCACAATATTACAGATGTACATCACCTCCCTTAATCAACATTGGATTATTATATTTACTTGTATGCTTTTATTTAAAAGCCAAGAACACTGAAGTCTAACCTTCGCACTGCAGCTGTTGTCAAAGTTCAACCCACATTATGCACTTCCAACATTGCAGCATTTGAGTCATGATGTGAGTTGGATTTGTCTAAGCTATGGAGTGACAAGGTTGACCATCAGTATCCTATAGCATAAGTAGGCTTTTGTGTTAGCATTTGTTTTCGACATGTGCATATCTGAAATAATATGTCACAATTATTTTGTTACAGATTTCTGACAAAGACTAATCATTTTATGGTTTTAAAGCTGACGTTTCAAATGTTTACAGCTTAGAAATCAGGGTGTAGCCTCATATCTATGTGTAGCACTAGACACTTTGACATGTCATGTTTTTTTCACCATGTGTAGGTAGCTAGCAGTAATTTTTGCCGGACACACAGCAGGGGAACAGCAGGCGTTACTGAACCCCACAAACACATCAGCGATTGTTTTCATCTGTGCATCTAACACTTCTGAGCAGCAACTGGCGGTGTTGAAGCCCAGGGTCAAGGAGGGTGTAGGCAGAGGCCTAGTATGAGATGTTTGAAGTTGAAGTTGTAGTTAGCAGCAGTAATTTTTGCCAGACACACAGCAGGGGAACAGCAGGCGTTACTGAACCCCACAAACACATCAGCGATTGTTTTCATCTGTGCATCTAACACTTCTGAGCAGCAACTGGCGGTGTTGAAGCCCAGGGTCAAGGAGGGTGTAGGCATAAAATATTGAGTTATTGCCTTGTTACGTGGCCATTGCAAATGTATGTACTTCAAACAAGAATAAATGAAGTTTTACTAGGACAATAAAATGATGAATTTCAATTCCAAGAATAGAAAAATATTTATACTTGAGAGTCCTCAGTGGTTGATACCGTTTAATGGCTAACTGAAAGATGGTAACAAATTCCAAGCTTTCGAGACTACTCAGGTCTCTTCATCAGGCTAAGACTAAAACAAAAAATGAAGAATCACATATTTCTACACACAACAGGACACAGGAATAGTGCAATAGGTAAGACAAGTGACGTGAAGCAGAACTGTCATTATGGCAGAGGGATGATCATAAATATTGGAACAGTTCCTAGATAAGGAGATAAAGTTTTATTGCCCTCTGATTGGGGTCTGGTGTTCTGTTTTGATGCCACTAGCTGTGTTTTAGGCAGCCCACAAATCTAAGAAGCATCATTGTCAGAAGCTCCCTGTCCTCCCCAACAGCTGCAGGAACCTTTCCTTGCAACCAGAAGAAATGTAAAACCTGTGCATCTATAATGACCACGGACAAGATAAAGATCCCCAACTCCCATCACGACTACAATATCCCAGCTACTTTCAGCTGCATCACATGTAATGTGGTGCACCTAATTATATGTACTAAATGTCCAAATGGGGGTCTGTATGTGGGGGAGACCGGCCAAAAACTGAGAACAAGGATGAATTATCAGCGCCACACAATAAGAGAAAAAATAATGGATTTACCTGTGGCAAAACACTTTTGTATGCCCGGTCATAGCATGATGGATATGGAATTACTGGTATTAAAATATAACTTCAAATCTGAGAAAGATACAAAGGTTTCGGAATATAAGCTCATCATGACCTTTGACACTCTTAGTGCTGGAATGAATAGATCACACGGATTTATGTCATTCTATATCAATTAAGGAATCTGCGTCTCTGCCCTTCCAGGGGCATGAAAACACAAAACCAGACCCCAATCAGAGGGCAATAAAACTTTCTATCCTTATCTATGAACTGTTCCAATATTTATGTTCATCCCTCTGTCATAATGACAGTTCTGCTACACGTCACTTGTCTTACCTATTGCACTATTCCTGTGTCCTGTTGTGTATAGAAATATGTGATGCTTCATTTTTTGTTTTAGTCTTTGCCTGATCAAGAGACGTGAGTAGCCTCGAAAGCTTGCAATTTGTTACCATTTTTTCAGTTATCCATTAAAAGGTATCAACCACTGCGGACTCTCAAGTCTAAATATTTTTCTATATACTGGCTAACATGGTACGAAGATACACATGTTTCCTAACTTCAAGAATAAAAATAAAGACCCTGCAAATATAAACGCATATATGCACATGCCAACAAGAAATGGAACAACACACCACCCAAAAAATTGGTTACAAAATATAGTGTTGTAAATTTAAGAATAAAAGTCCATTTTTGTATTTATGAATAATGCTTAAGGAACGCTATGTTAAACCATAACATAGTGAAGACAATGGATTTTGTAATAGTCACTCATCATCATCATCATTGCAATTTAGATGTGACAGTCACAGACATTTCAATTATTTAAGTTAATAAAATCGTTATTTTGTACAGCATGTATGACATGTCCAGCATGGACTCATCAATGTGATGACGCAATAATGTACGATAAAAAATAACCATTTAAAAAAACATTATGCATTGTCACAATTTAAGTGTGTGCTTGCAAGTGTAGGTGAAACAAAGGCTACGGATAGCAAAGGTATATTCTATGTCTGTATCAGACAGTGGACAGCCTCTGATGGGTAATGGCGATGTTATACTGTACGTCAATAAAGTCTGCGGCTGCAATCATGCATTTTTTGCTTGTACAGTGTTGAAGAGGGTAAAAGCATGTCTGGTTGCACAAGGCTTTATCCGTCAACACTACCTTCCTACTGTCACGCGTAGGGTAGGGTAGCGTGTGTCTATTAGATGACTCTCTATAAAATGTGACGTTACGCAGTGTTATTGTGCCCTAGGGACGCCAAAAATACGACAGCAGTAATCATTTACTGTCTAATATTCCACCTATGACCAACAAAAAAAGCACGTTCCCTCTTTAACAATCTACAAGACTAACAAGCATAATGGTTGACGCTGACTTTATTGAGGTACAGTATTACATCGACATTGTCCATGAGTAACTATGCACTGTGATACCTATATACCATTATTAATTTATATCTGTTGTGGTTGTTTCAACAGCACTTGCAGGTATAACTACTTATTGTCAGTATGCATGATGCACTTTCTAGATGTAATAATTTATTATTGCACATTATTACCAGGTTTAGATGCTGGCCATTTCATATATGGTGTGTGAAGTTACAGTTGGCATCAGTATGTGTATTTTATAATGTCTGTCATAAATAAAACTCGTGATGATGATGATGAGGATTTTATGATTCGTACATCCATTGACTGCATTATCTTACAGGTACAGATAAAGTTCCTTAAAAAGCATTAATTGATAAGTATGAAATGTACTTTTATGCATTAATTTCAAAAAGTGAACACTATGTTTTAGTTTTTGTTACCATTTCTAATAGACATGTGCAGATATGCGCTGTGGATGACAAATTATTATTTGTCCATATTTGTTATAAAAATTTATCATTCTAGGCCTGGAAAACTTCACAATTTCCTGTTTTAAGCATAACAATCAGGGTGACGGCTCTTCCCTATTTGTAGCATGTTCCACATGGGTTTTTCTGTGCATGTGTAGGGAACAGGAGACTTCTTGCCGGACACACAGCAGGGGAACAGCTGGCATTACTGAACCCCACTAACACTATAGCTTGTGTATTGGTCTGTGGACACGACACTTCTGAGCAGCAACTGGCAGTGTTGTAGCCCAGGGAGTAGAGTTCAGGTGGTAGAAAGATGAACATAACAGGAGACATGGATAACGTTGCGAACCACTTATTTAATCTGAAAACGGAAAGAGACAAATTCTGGCGAGATCCATGCCTTGTTCATTTTCAGAAAAGTAAGCCGGTCTACATTATCGGAGAATAGTCGCATGCGACGGTCTGTTAGTACACCACCTGCAGCACTAAAGACGCGCTCCGATAACACACTGGCAGCAGGGCAAGCCAGCACCTCCAATGCATACTGGCTAAGCTCTGGCCATGTATCCAGCTTAGAGACCCAAAACTTAAATGGAGAAGAGCCATCTGGGAGTACACTGAGAGGGAAAGACATGTAGTCTGTCACTATCTTACGGAAACGTTGCCTCCTGCTGACTGGAGCCGTCTCGGATGGTGTAGACATTTGTGGCGCTGCCACAAAACTTCGACACATTTGGAACATACTGTTCTTGCCCTGTGCAGAGGCGCTGCTTGTGCTCCCTCTTGTTGCAGAGCTGTCTCCACTGCCTCGACGCACAGAGCTGCTTTGTAAAGCAGTAGCAGCAGCAGTGCTATCGGCTGGAATGGAGAACATTATGGATTGCACCAGTGTGTCTTGGTACTCCCGCATTTTACGCTCCCGATTCAACGGTGTGATGAGGCTTTGTAAGTTGTCCCGGTAGCGAGGGTCTAGGAGGGTGTACACCCAATAATCAGACGTGGTGAGAATGTGGGCGATGCGGCGGTCGTTTCTCAGGCACTGCAGCATGAAATCAACCATGTGCTGCAGACTCCCAACTGGCCAAGAAACGCTGTCCCCTGCAAGAGGCGTCATCTCTGCCTGCTCTGCATCACCCCACCCTCGCTCTCCATACTGACTAGAGCGTTGTGTACCTCCCTCTGGAGCGATGTCTTCCTCCTCCATTGACTCCTCCTCATCCTCCTCACAAAGTGAGCCCTGCCCAGCCCTTTGTGAGGAACCACGTTGCGCTGACTGTCCAGAAGGTGATGGAATTTGTGACTCCTCATCCTCCACCTCTTCCAAAACCTCATCCCTTAGTGCTTCCAGTGTTTTTTGAAGCAGGCAGATAAGGGGGACAGTCAGGCTGACTAGTGCATCATCTGCACTCGCCATCCGCATTGACTCATCAAACGCACGCAAAACGTGGCAGATGTCCTTCATAGAGGCCCACTCAGTAGTGGTGAAGTGTGAACGGTGCAAATTGCGAGTTGATTGCGCCTGATGCAGCTGATACTCCATTACTGCTGGCTGCTGCTCACACAACCGCTCCAACATATGTAACGTGGAATTCCACCTGGTGGGTACGTCACATATGATGCGATGTTCAGGAAGGCGAAATCTGCGTTGCAGAGCTGCAATGCGCGATCTGGCCATGCTGGAACGTCGCAAGTGAGCGCACTCTAGGTGGACCTTGTGCAGCAGTGCATCAAGATCCGGATAGTCCCTCAAAAAACTCTGCACGACCAAGTTGAGCACATGTGCCAGACATGGTATGTGAGTGAGGTTGCCAAGGCCCAGAGCTGCCACCAGATTTCGGCCATTGTCACACACTACCAAGCCTGGCTGGAGATTCGCTGGCAAAAACCACACGTCGCTCTCCTGCTTGATGGCATTCCAGAGCTCCTGCGCTGTGTGGCTTCGATTCCCCATGGAAATTAATTTGAGGACGGCCTGTTGACGTTTGGCCACGGCTGTGCTCATATCAGTCGCAACAGGTAAGCGTTCACGGGTCCATGTGGAGGTAGACCGTGACGGCTCCTGCAGCGATGATTCTGAGGAACTGGAGTAGGAGGAGGAGTCAATGTGGACAGACTTGATTCCTGCAATCCTTGGAGTTGGCAGAACACGTACAGCGCCACTCGCAAGATCTGTACCCGGCTCCACAACATTGACCCAATGGGCAGTGAGGGAAAGGTATCGTCCCTGGCCATGGGTACTGGTCCACGCATCGGTGGTCAGGTGGACCTTGCTACTGACGGCGTTTAGCAAGCAACATGCTTTTGCAGACCAGGGACGGCTTGCCTGCTGAAATAAAATCGGCTGGGCACATTGTATTGTGGGACTGCCAATGCCATTAAGTTACGGAAACTGTCAGTCTCCACCAGCCTGAATGACAGCATTTCAAGGGACAGGAGTTTTGCAATGCCAGCATTCAGAGCCTGTGCTCGTGGATGGTTTGCCGAGTATGGCCGTCTTTTATCCCATGCCTGTGCTACCGATGGCTGTTTTGTGGCCTGGGAGTGTGAGGATGACAGGGAACTTGCAGCTGTGGGTGGAATAACACTGGGTCTCTGGACAACAGTGACAGAGGTTCTTCCATGGCGATCCTGTGAGGAAGCCGAACCAGCTGTGTGTGAGCTGGAGGAAGAGGCTCCAACACAAGCTGAAGATGTAGGTGCTGCTGTAGGTTGGCCTACATCTCCAGTGTGTCTTTGTAACTCAACCACGTGCTTTGACCGCACATGTTTCCACATATTTGTGGTATTAAGGTTACTGACACTTTTACCTCTTTTTACTTTTTGATTACACAGCTTGCATTTGACATAGCAAATATCATCTGCAAGTGTGTCAAAAAAGGACCACGCAGTGCAAGTCCTGGGAGCGCCCGTTTTGGCTGTTGGAAGAGAACTGCTACGAACGGGTGCCAAACTGGAGGCTACAGGCAACCGAGTCTGCAGCCTACCTCTCCCTACTGTTTGGACCGTTGGGGCAATCTTTCCTCAGAGCTGCTACCACCAC
>JARQOD010010082.1:0-28724 GCA_033576555.1 Oophaga sylvatica | reverse complement strand
ACGGTCGCACCCGGGGGGAACCAGGCCCATCCCATGTCTTCCGCCGACCCAGGGTGGTGACTGGCTGGGAAGCAGGGACATTTGGGCCTCCCCAGGATGCCATTTGCCCCAAGGGGAGGATAGGTTTTGGCCCGATGCCCATCCCCCCCCCGCCCTACATTTTTCCCGGGGGGTGCCTAGTGTGACTCCTGCCCGAAAACACAGGCTATTTGTAGAGTCCCCAATTGGCCCTCTTTTTTTGGGCCCCCTTTAAAGTTCTTGAAGGGAAACCCCCGGGGTTTTTCCCCGCCTACCCCTTTCCCCCCTCGCCTTGGTACACCGCACCTTTCCGTCCCCCTCCTGAAACCCGGGCCCCATTTCCTGGTTTTACGAGCATCTCCGGGCGGGGGGTATCCCCCAACGATCAGGGGGAACGCCATTTTTGGGTGAAGGTGACGAGGAAAAAAAATTTTTTTTGGGGTGGTTTTTGGGGGGGAAGGGCCGAGGATAGGTCCGGGGGCCTGGAGCATTTCAGCCCGCAGCTCATCGCTGCCTTTTGAGCAGGGGCCCCCAAAAAAGGGGGGGGTCCTAGGAGGGGGAGAATGTTAGGGTTCGATTCCCCACTCCTGCAAAGGGGGAATCTTGACCTTTCCCCCGCTGGGGCCCCCCCCATCCCCCCCGGCCGCAGGGTTTTCCTCTCACAGAGCTTGGCCCCAGCGTCTTCCCATACTGTGCAGAGACTTGCTGCTGCAACCGTGTTGGAGCAGGCAGATTTGGACAAGTCCTTTGTTGTTTCATCTGAGCATCCCCCGGGAAGATCTCCCATTGGAAACAGGGGTCACATGCAGATACAGCTGCCATCCATTGGTCCTTCAGGGTCTGGGCTGTTGATGTTTTAAGCATTTCCCCCCGGGGGCCTTTTTAAAGGTCTTTTTCCGTGGCTGTAAAAAAGGGGCCTTTAAAACCCAGGGGTCCTAGTTCAACCGTTATTGTTTTTTCGCCAGTATGGCATGCGGTTTTGGGTTTTGGGGGCTGAATACAATCCCCACCTAATCGTGAGGGGGGGGATGCTAGCTGGTCAGGGTCGGTGTTTAGAGCTTAGACCCCAAACCGGTAGGTTTTTTATTGCCGTATTCAGGCCCGGGTTCGACGCCATAATTGCGGGGGACTCGCGGAGGCATTGGAAAATCATTTCTATGTTGCTTAGCAGAAAAATGTGTCCGGGTGAATAACGGGGCCAGAAGTTTGTCCAGCGCTCTGTGCCAACGGGTTTTTGCTTTCAATGCTAGACAGCCCCCTAGCTTTTTTTTTTGCACTATGGTGTTTAATTTTTTGCACACATCGCCTTTACGTTTCGGCCCCTTTTAGCGGCCTGGGAATAAAAAGGGGTTTTCCACATTTGCCACACGGATTCGGCGTTATTTTGGGGACCGGGGTCAGAGTTCGCTTCTTCGCCATTTACTGCAGCAGGTCCGCCTGCACGGGGCCCCCCGGGCTCAACCACCCCCTACTCAAAATTTGGGGCTTTCCCCAAACCCCCAAAGGGGGAGGGGGAACGGAGGTGGACCCCGGGAAGAGCCTCAAAGGGTCCCAAATTTTCCAGTAGGGGGCCCCCCCAAATTCCTAGTCAGCCCTATCACTCTATGTCGTTCAAAAATACTGTCCCCCTCTATGGGAAAAACCACTATGTGGGGAAAACCCAACCCCTTTTGGGTAGTCTTGGGGGCAAGTCAATGTGCCTGGGACACTGCGTTCATGCCTTAATATGAAAACTGTGATTCCTTTTCCCGATTCCAGTGGGTCAAAGAACTAAAAAATTAAAAAAATATTATTGTCTGTCCAAGAATGTGATTTCATGCACATTCCTTGCAGTTTATCATATTGGCTACCAGCACCAGCTTAAGGTTTGCGGGGGGAGCAATATTTTAGTTGGGGTCCCTAAATAATTTTCTATCACGGGGGAAACGTCGAAAATAAATTTTTCTGGGCACATACGGCTTCTTCCCCAGGGAAAAAACAGACCACCCACTAAAAACAAACCCATCACTTTTAAAATTTCACCACCAATTAAAAAGGGGGGTTTCCCGGGCAGCGGGGATTTATTAATCAACGTGAAAAATTTTTTCAGTGGAAAAATCTCAAAATTTTTCCCAATTAAACCAATTGGTTTGGCCCTTAAAGCTTTTACCCTGCAAAAAAAATAAAATAAAGTTTGTCCCTTCCTTGATCATGTCTGTGTGAAAAACGCTTCCCCTCTCAACGTGTACATGGATTTTGTGTGTTTGGTTTTTTTATGATTTAAATTTTTTGTTTTTAATTTTCTGGGTCCTGGCTTATCAGTTCTTTCGGGGTTCCCCTAAAAACAGTCAGTCTTTGTTTTTCATATTAGATGATATGCCCTATCACGTTATAGTACCACACCAGTATTTATATTTTTGATTTACTATAGAATATGGTAGTCACCAAAATTGTTATGGGATATATGATTCATGTCAGTGTATCTATTACTTCCAAAAATTTTTTAAATTTTGTGTCGTCTATCATTGTAGCAGATGTTCCACTATGTTATTTTTATAAGAAACAGTATTGTCTTTTTTTCTGTTGCCACTCTGTTTACCCCCCTTTTTTTTAAACAAAAATTTAAAAGTGTGAACCAACCAATTTGAACAATAAATGGGGATCCTGTATACATTGAGTGCTGATTTTTAATACATACTACTTGTTATTATGTAACCAATAATTACATTTATTATATGTTTCCATATGAAAATTTTCTTCTCTAGATTTTTGTGGGTCCTCTCCCCTCTGATTATTTTGTAAATGCTGTAATTTCTTGCAAAAGTTTAGGGGGAAACAAACATACATCGTTTACTTGTACCATGCTCCACCCCCCCTATTCCCAAAAACTCTCTGCCTGAATTGGGGCTAAAGTTAGACCCCTTTTCCCATATGATCCTGACTTTTGTCAATGATTCCTGCAATTTTGGTGGATCGTGGTCCCTTTTGTGTTTTGGATTTCCCCCTTTTTTTTTAAACCATAATCTAGTTTTTTAATAAATATGAAAAACCCTTTTTACGGCAAAGGATTTGGGCCTTGATTGTTAAACACTTGGCGTTCATTGCGGCGTATATTTATATCTAACAACATAAATTACTACCACATATATTTTTGAGATTCATTGTTTATAAATATATGAAACGATCTTCCACCCTGCACGCCCCATACACACTCGGTCTATGTAAATATTTAATCAGAGCAGTATTTAGTCAGCCACTTATATACTTATATACTTATTTTCCATCATAGTTTTCAAAAAATCTTGCCAAATCAGACAGGTAATTTTTGGATTTGTTTTCTCATTTTGAACTCTCAGGCTAAGTGCACAACGTTCAGGAATGTTTGCAGAAATTCCTGAGCAAAATCGGACTTTTTTCGCATAAAAAAAACGCGCTGTTTTTGCGCAGATTTTGCGTGTTTTTTTGCGCGTTTTTTGCACAGATTTACGCGTTTTTACCGCGATTTTTTTCCTGAACTTTCTAGGTCAATAATATTGCGGGAAAAATGCTAGAAATCCACAAAATTAATGGACATGTTGCTAATTTTCCGCGATGCATTTTTTTCGTGGAAAAAAATGCACCATGTGCACAAAAATTGCGGAATTCATTCTAAATGATAGGATGCTTAATTCATGCATTCACGCAAATAATCCTGAACGTGTGCACTTAGCCTCATAGTTGTGCTCTTCCTATGATGTCAATTACAGGCCTCTCTCATCTTTTTAAGTGGAGAACTTGCACAATTGGTGGCTGACAAAATACTTTTTTTCCCTACTGTATACATAGACATCAAGTATAGATAACAATAAAATCATTGAATGTACATAGATACATACATATTTTATAGGTAGACTCATTATGAAGGACACAGGTAAAGAAAGTGAAGGACACAGGTAAAGAAAGTCCAGAAGACACTAGAGTAAAAAGTATATGACCGTAGGATCACGTTCTTGAAAGCATAAACCATGAAGTACAAAGTGCACAGGCCTTTAAGAGGCAAACAGTATAGCAGCTAACTCAAGATGAGCCTCACCCATATCGGTCACAGTGTTGTCAGCAGACTGCCAGCCCCTACGCGCATTTGCGTAGGCTTCTTCAGGGGGCACGTGTGTCTCTTATTTCTCCGTTTGCTTATATATGTATTTTATCTAATAAAGTTTTGATACATTTCTAATTTTTAAAGGACTTTTTGATCGTCATTTTCCTCCCCCCATGCATATGTCCTATTCCATCTTTAACCTGTTAAAGCATGAAAAGAAGCCTATTAGCTGCCAGAAGTCAGTACAGAAAGCATGACCCATGAAAATAATAAATGAGACCTTCATTTTCATGATGCTAGCATAATAATGCCAATCATAAACTAAATGCTCGTTTGTGAGTCACACAGCAAAAGGCCATGAGCCATAGACTTGTTTCTAACTTGGGGATCATTGATTTTTATTGACCCTTTGCACTGATTAGTGATACAGGCAAAATAAAGTCCTAGAATGTTACTGTTTTCCCATTTAAAAAAATGAATATATGAATGTATGAATATTTGTATAGCAAGGAAGATTATTATTTCATAATAATAATAATACTGTGTATATTCATGGACATACACATAACAGATGAATTTGGCTCTTGAAGTATTGCTGGAAATGTCAGCTCATTTGCTCCCCCTCTCTGCATTGCTGGACTTAGGTAAGTGCAGCTAACGTCTTCTTAATCCCTTCATGACATATGATGTATATTAACATCATGTCGTGTCCCTGCCTTTGATGCAGGCTCTGGCACTGAGCCCATATCTTTCCCTGCAAATAACAGCTAATTTACTTAGCTGTCATGTGCCTTTAACAGCCGCAGAATGATCAGAGCTCCATCCGCCACTGTTACCCAGTTAAATCCTGCTGTCAATCTCTACCCTTATCACATGGTTGTGGGGGCGCTGATGAGTTGTCATTAGCGGGTCTGCTGATGACCACCGTGCCTGTCAATATGATACTCCTGTGAACGCCAGCTTTCATAGGAGATTGTGATTTCAGCGATACATAGTACAGGCGATTGGATGATCGCAGCTTCAAGTCTCCTGAGAAGACTATTAGAGAAAAATAAAAAAAAAGTTTTTTGAAATATATATAAAAAAAACCAAGTTCAATTCACCCCTATTTGCTCTTTGCCTCATTGAAACTAAAATAATAAAAAAAAACACATATTTGGTAACACTAAGTTCAGAAATGTCTGCTCTATCAAAATATGAAGAAAATATCAGATAGGTTAGCGGTGTAACAAAATAAAAATTCAAAACGCCAGAATGACTTTTTTTGGCACTGCGACATTGCACTAAGATGCAATAAGAGGCAATCAAAACATTTTATCTACCCCAAAGTAGTATTAATAAAAATGTCAGCTCAGTGTGCAAAAAAATAAGCCCTCACACAGCTCCAGATCATGAAAAATGAAAACATTACGCGTCCATTTTTTTTCACCACAAAATTAAAAAATAAGCTATACATGTTTGGTATCTGCATACTCGTGCTGACCTGGGGAAACATATTCATACCATATAGTGAACACAGTAAATAAAAAAAGCCAAAAATAATTGTTGAATTGCACTTTTTTGCAATTCCTCCGCACTTGGAATTTTTATCCTGTTTTCCAGTGCACTTATGGTAAAATCAATGTGCAATTCAAAAATCCAACTCATCCCGCAACAAATAAGCCCTAATATGGCTATATTATTGACAGAAAAATAAAAAAGATACTGCTCTTGGAAAAAGAGGAGGAAAAAATGAAAACTAAAAAACGGAAAATGTCCCGGGTTTGAAGGGGTTAAAGACACTTTTGTAGTATCTCCATTAAGTGGGAAAATAATTAAAGTTACATCCATTCATGGCTGCCAAAAAAAAAAGAAAACAATAGTTCACCATGTAAACAAAAGACAAAAGATACCTTCAGTTTTTTAATCATCCCGATAAACCCTGGCCTTTTAATCTACTTTATCTTTGCAGTTCTCTTTACCTAAGACAATAGCCAAATCTTTTTATGTCAAGAACTTGAAAGAGGTTTATATATAATTCAGTTTACAGTCACATAACTTTGTAATGGACTGAATGATATCACAATAGCAATCAATACTTGCTTTAATACATTTCAAAGCTCTTGGTCTTATATCCAAGAGGAGTTTAAGATCTCTAGTTTTCACAAAAGTGTACTTGAAACTGTTAAGAAAGAGATTTTATAAATCTAATTTCCAATAAAGCCACACAGTGGGATGTAGAGCTCACTATTTTCGATGGACATATACAATTACAATTAGTCTTTTTAGTGAAGCCCGTACCCTATTACAAAAGTGTGTCTATAATCATAACTCTCTGATTTAAGTTTTAACCCCTTCACTCCCAGAGCTTTTTTCGATTTTTCGTTTTCGTTTTTCGCTCCCCTTATTTCCAGAGCCATAACTTTTTTATTTTTCCGTCAATATGGTCATGTGAGGGCTTATTTTTTGCGGGACGAGTTGTACTTTTGAACAACACTATTGGTTTTACCATGTCGTGTACTTGAAAATGGGAAAAAAATTCCAAGTGCGGTGAAATTGCAAAAAAGTGCAATCCCACATTTGTTTTTTGCTTGGCCTTTTTGCTAGGTTCAATAAATGCAAAGACTGACCTGCCACTATGATTCTCCAGATCATTATGAGTTCATAGACACCAAAAATGTCTAGGTTCTCTTTTATCTAAGTGGTGAAAAAAAATTCCAAAGTTTGCTAAAAAAAAAAAAAAAAATGCGCCATTTTCCGAGACCCGTAGCGTCTCCATTTTTTGTGATCTGGGGTTGGGTGAGGACTTATTTTTTGCTAGACCTCTGGTTGTCTTACCAACTCACCGGTGACCCGCGATCACGTGAGGGGGTCACCGATGGTCGGAAGCACTTGTTAAATTCCGCTGTCAGAGTTTGACAGCAGCATTTAAGGGGTTAATAACCACGGGTGGATCACTATTCTGGGCATATGTCAGCTGATATGTGTCGAGAACTATGTGGGCTCACCTCCGGAGCCCACATCAAAGGGAGGGAAGAGATGTTAGGGATCGAGTTCCCGCTGCTGCACAAGGGGAATCTCGAACCAGTCCCGCTGCGGTCCCCCATCCATCTCCGGCCGCAGTGGAGCCTGCTCAGCAGAGACGTCGGTCCCAGCGTCTCGCTCAGTCTAATACTGTGCAGAGGTTTGTTGCTGCCTCTCCTGGTTCCTCTATTATAACTAGTGCTGGAGCAGGCAGCTCTGGGACTAAAGGTACTGCCACACTAAACAATCCCGCTAGCGATCACGATAACGACGCATACTAATGCGATCGCTAGCGGGATTGTTTCTATATCGCTAAGTGCGGCCACATTTAGCGATATAGTTAACGACGCTATCGCCGTTAGCGATCTTCTTAACGACTTTAGCGGTACAAAAGTACCGCTAAATCGCTAAGAAAAGGTGCCACACTAGCGATATATACTTACCCAGCGGGAGCGCCGACGAGAAAATAGGGTCCGGAACGATTCCAGCGACGAGCGAGATCACAGCAGGAAGCTCGTCGCTGGCAGATGCCGCACTGAACAACATCGCTAACGGGATCGCTAAATAGTGACGTTTTTTAGCGATCCCGTTAGCGATATTGTTCAGTGTGGCATACCCTTAAGTTAGTCTATGGGAAAAGAAAGCACAAGGATGTAGCAGCCCCTTCTCTCCAGTTCTTTGGGAGAGAATAGCCCCCAAAGCATTATCAGAAGCGTCCACCTCCACAATGAAAGACAGTGTTGCATCTGGGTGTATCAACAGCGGTGCTGAGGTGAAACAGATCTTAAGCCAATCAAAAGCTTCTTGAGCCTGTGAAGACCACTTAAAAGGCTTTTCCTTCTTTGTCAAGGAAGTAATGGGACGGACAATATCAGAAAAATTTCGAATGAAACGTCTGTAGAAATTTGCAAAACCAATAAAACGTTGGACCTCCTTAACGTTCTTGGGTACCGGCCAGTCAAGGATAATCTGAATCTTACCAGATTCCATGTTCAGCCCCTGAGGAGAGATGATATAACCGAAGAACTGTATCTCAGAAAGATGGAACTCGCATTTCTCCGACTTGATATACAGATGGTTCTCTTTCAGACGTCTTAAAACCGCTTTGACATGTTCTTCATGTTCCTGTAGAGAGTCAGAAAAGATTAAAATATCGTCCAAATAGATCACCACAAACTGGTCCAACAAATCTCTGAAGATGTCATTAGCAAGGTGTTGAAACTTTGCAGGGGCATTACAAAGCCCGAAGGGCATCACGAGATATTCAAAGTGTCCATACCGGCATCTGAATGCTGTCTTACACTCATCCCCTGGACGAATACGCACCAAATTATAAGCCCCACGAAGATCCAGTTTAGAGAACACCTTAGCATGGCGGACTCTTTAGAGTAATTCAGGAATCAGAGGCAAAGGGTAACGGTTTCATATGGTTACCTTATTGAGTTCCCGATAGTCTACACAGCGTCTCAGGGTCCCATCCTTCTTCTTTACAAAAAATATAGGTGCCCCTGCTAGTGAGGAAGAAGGACATATGAAGCCTTTGGCCAGGTTTTCATCAATATACTCCTTTAAGGCTTGGAGCTCAGGTGCCGCCAAAGGGTATACGTTGCCAAAAGGAATAGCTGCCCCAGGAAGCAGCTCAATGGGACAGTCATAATGCCTGTGTGGAGGAAGCTGATCAGCATTCTTCTTGTCACAGATGTCAGAGAACTCTTTATATGCTGAAGGTAAAGTAAATACCTGTACAGTTGGTTCCGTAGCCGTGGACTCAGGGACAACTTCAGTTGTTAATGCTGGGTTGCTCCTTGTTGGAAAGATAATCTCCTTGGTCTCCCAGTTGATAGTTGGATTCTGAGAACGCAGCCAAGGGATGCCTAAAATCACAGGAAAATGAGGAGAAGAAATTAGCAAGAAAGAGAGTTGCTCCTGATGATTAGGCTCCAACAAAATCTCAAGGGGTGCGGTCTCCTGATCCACAGGCCCGGAGATTAAAGGTGACCCATCCACTGTTTCCATGGTAATTGGAGAGGCTCTTTGCTGAATTTCAATACCATGTTCCTTGGCAAATGCGATATCCATAAAATTGCCACCTGCACCAGAGTCAATCATAGCTGCACTGGAAATCCACTTTCCAGAACACAGGATCTTAATAGGGAGAGAACAGTGAGAATTCTTTTCCTTCAGCTCCTTGGGTGGTGAAGTCATAGAAAGTGAATGGAATACAGCGTTTAAAGGCAGGCTACATTCAGAGATGTCAGATTCATCATCACAGTAGTCATACTCTCCTACCGCTGCTAGCACTTTGTTAGGCCGCTTGGGACACTTGGGACAGTTGATTAAAAAGTGGTCAGACTGGCCGCAGTAGAAACATAGACTTTCACAAAGTCGATGCTCCCGGCGCTCATTACTCTCACGCCTCTGAACAGAATCATTTTGCATGGGCATCTCCTCCACCTCTAGAGATGTTTTACCTGCAGGCTCTTTGGAAGGAAGGGAAAAGTTAGAGATACGGTTAAAGGCAGCAAACTTCTCCTGCCTACGCTCAGTAAGGCGAATGTCAATGCGCACACAATGCTGTATAAATGTCTCTAGCTCTTGTGGTGATTCAGAGCGAGCTAATTCGTCCTTTACAATGCTAGACAGACCCCTTTTAAAAATAGGCAATTGTGCATAACTGTCCCAGTTGGTATCTACTGCTAATCTCCTGAATTCGGTAGCATACTCAATAACAGAACATTTAGCCTGGCGTAAAGACAATAAAGCAGATTCAGCAGTTGCACGCCGATTAGGATCATCAAACATTAATGCCATAGCGGCCAAGAAATCATCCAAATTATTTAACCGCGGGTCACAAGACTCAATTATCAGATTTGCCCAGGCGAGCGCTTGTGCGGTCAGCAGCATTATTACACACAATACTTTAGATCTATCATTAAGGAAACGGTCAGCATGCACATCAAAATATAGCATACATTGATTGACAAAGCCACGAAATTTGTCGCGATCACCATTAAATCTGAATGGGGGCAACTTAGGTGGGCTAGCTGGTGGAGGTTGCCCAGAAGGTTGTGCCGCTATTTGCGTGCTTATGTCATGAAATGCCCGTCCATACTGGGACTCTATGCCAGCAAGTTTGTTTTCCTGGTCTGCCATGCAGGTGCTTAAGTCCTGCAGAGTTTGTCCCAACACTTGTTCATTGCGTTCAAAGCTTCCAAACTTCTTTTGCAGACCTTCCACATCTTTCTGCAGTGATCTAATTATGGAGAACACCTGCTCTAATCTGCCTTCTGCAGTCATTGTTCCAGCAGTCTCCTCTTTTATGGCTAGAGTATCCTGTATTGATTATAGGGGATAACTCAGGAGACTCTATGCGTGGAACAAGACAACTACAGGACACAGTTTTATAAGTGGTAAAGTCTATATTATCACACGGTGATTCAAACAGGTGCAGAGCAAAGCTCAAGTCCACAACACTTGGTGCAGATATTAAATGCAGCTTAACAGTCTATAGGAAACTTCAGAGGAAAATGCAATCATGCAGAGAGTCTATGAAGCACAAATATACTTGAGGATACTTGACACGAATAAGTCCTTGCTTAGTCCAAGCACAGGTAGATATGCTTATAAGGCAGTTCAAATAATATCGTAGCTCAACCAGGGAGGCCTGGGTAATAGGTTTAAGCAGAGCAGAGCTGCAACAGCTTACATGTCCAGCAAATGCAGAAGGAAGTAAACACCAGCAGCCAAATGAAGGAGGATTACTGGAAACCGGTGTATGCAGCAGGAACTCAGAGCAGAGTAGCAGGTAACAGGTTCACAGGAGCAGGTACAATGCCAGGGAGCCACCAGAGGTCAGAGGCTGGGTGCAAGGCAGAAGCTGGATGCAAGGCAGAATACTCTAGCACAGACTAAAGGCTGGGGTGGAGTTGTATAACAGGAAGACACAGTGCACATGAGACCAAAGACCCCATCTTGGAAAAGGGCAGTAATGCACAAATCAAAAAATGTTCAGAGTCCTGACAACCGGCTACTCCGGTGAGGAGTTGGTTGTTTGCGTTGCTGTCTGCATGACCACGGACTGCTATCCGCTCTGCCGTTATTTGTGTACTCCTGTGGGGTTAATAGGACACACTCTCTACCTTAGCGACTCTGTGGAGTAACAGTGTTCGCTCATACCGCCATATAGTGCCATCTTACTAGCAGCAGGCTTTGCCTGCACGGTGGACCCCGGGCTGCGAACGCACCTATTATTTTTATTTATTTAGTGCGTTCCACAGCTCCTAACATAATACTAGCGCCAGGGTCTTGCTAGTAAAATGTGGACGACCAGCATCTACAGCGGTATATCCAGCAGCTGGAGGGTAGGTTGGCGGCTTTAGAGCGCGCAACCTCAGCTGTGGATGTTACCGCAGTCGCTGTTCAGGCTGCTAGCGTGGCTGCAGCCAGTTTGTCCTCTGCCACCCCTGCTCCGACTTTATCCCGTCTCCCGCTTCCAGACAAGTTTGCTGCCGACAGTAAGCAATGTCGGGGATTCATGAGTCAGTGCTCCATACATCATGAGCTTCTGGCTGCACGTTTTCCCACGGAGCGGGCGAAAGTGGGTTTCGTATTATCCCTCCTGTCGGGCAGGGCTTGGAGTGGGCAACGCCGCTGTGGGAGCGCGACGATCATGTGGTGCAGAGTGCTCCTCTCTTCCTGGACGCTCTGAGACAGGTCTTCTTAGGACCTCGTGTCACCCACGATACGGCGCTCCAACTGCTGGCAATATATCAGGTTTCATCCATGGTCAGCCAGTTTGCTGTCCAATTTCGGACTCTGGCCGCTGAGTTAGAGTGGCCGGATAAAGTCCTCATTCCTGTGTACTGGAGAGGACTGGCTGACCATGTAAAGGACTCTTTGGCCATCAGGGAGATTCCTACTACACTGGAGGAGCTCATTTCCCTATCTACCCGCATCGACCACCGTTTTAACGAGCGGAGGTTAGAGCGGACCCAGTGCAGGCAGAGGTTTCGGCTGGCTCCCACCTTCGCCAAACCTCTAGAATCTTTCGTACAGGTGCCCAAGTTCCCCGAAGACATGGAGGTTTCGCGAGCGGTACCAAAGTCTCAGTCCGCCCGAGTACCCGTGATCTGTTATCTTTGCCAGCAGACAGGACACTATGCCAACAGATGTCCACAGCGGTCGAATAAACTGTTGCGTCCAGTAACCGTAGTAGCAGGGTCACTGGACTTTTGCTCCTAAATTGCTCCAAAATGGGATAATTACCCGAGGATCATCCACTCTTTCTGTCAAGCTCTGTGTGGATTCTGGGGCAGAGGGGAATTTTATGTCATCCACCTTTGCTTCTCGCCACTCCATACCTCTGGTGATGCTCGCCGAGCCTGTGTCAATGCAAGTGCTGAATGGAGTCATTCTGTCCTCGCAAATCACCCATCTGACCGTCCCTCTCTCCTTGTCTATGTCGCCGTCCCATCAGGAGAATATATCTCTTTTTGTCTTTCCTGAGGGAATGGACGAGGTTCTGTTGGATTACCTTGGCTCCGCCACCACTCTCCCCATATTGAGTGACTTCTGGGAGAATTCTGGGTTCGGGTGATTCATGTAAAGGCAGATGCATTAGGGACAGCGTTCAGGTCACCACCACAGAGATACACATAGACCTCACTCCTATTCCCAAGGTTTATTGGTCTTACGCAGACGTATTCTGTAAAAAAGCTGCGGAGACTCTTACTCTTCATCGCCCCTACGACTGTCCTATTGATCTTTTGCCTGGAACTGAGCCTCCTAGGGCAAGGGTTTATCCCCTCTCTCTCCCTGAAATGGAGGCCATGTCCCAATATATTCTGGAGAACTTGGCTAGAGGATTCATTGGGAAGTCGTATCACCAGCGGGAGCGGGGTTCTTCTTTGTGCAGAAGAAGAGCGGAGAGTTACGTCCATGTATGGACTATAGCGGTCCTAATGCTATCACCGTGAAAAATAAATACCCTTTGCCACTAATCTCTGAGCTCTTTGATAGACTTTGGGGGGCAAGGGTATTTACTAAGTTAGATCTGCGGGGTGCGTATAACCTGATTCGCATCCGTGAGGGGGACGAATGGAAGACGGCATTCAATACCAGGGACGGGCATTACGAATACTTGGTGATGCCCTTCAGGCTCTGTAATGCTCCAGCAGTCTTCCAAGATTTTGTAAATGACATCTTCTGGGATATGCTTGCCACCTCTGTGGTAGTCTATCTGGATGACATTCTCATCTTTTCTCCAGATATAGATTCCCATTGGAGAGATGTCTGCAAAGTCTTCGACCTCTTGCGGGCAAATTCCCTATATGCAAAATTGGAGAGGTGCGTGTTTGAGCAGGACTCTCTACCTTTCCTGGGCTATATCATCTCCGCCCAGGGATTGGCTATGGATCCTTCCAAACTACAGGCGGTAATGGATTGGCAAGAACCCCACTCTCTTAAAGCGGTGCAGCGTTTTATGGGGTTCATTAATTACTATCGCCAATTCATTCCCCACTTCTCTACTCTGGTAGCT
This sequence comes from Oophaga sylvatica, assembly GCA_033576555.1. Taxonomy (NCBI): domain Eukaryota; kingdom Metazoa; phylum Chordata; class Amphibia; order Anura; family Dendrobatidae; genus Oophaga; species Oophaga sylvatica. The sequence goes on along the minus strand of JARQOD010010082.1, from coordinate 15,108 downwards.
CCCTTGGTAGCCCTCACCAAGAAGGGAGCCAATCCCAAGTTGTGATCAGAGGAGGTCTCCAAGGCCTTTACTTCAGTTAAGTCCCATTCTGCTAGCGCTCCCATCTTACATCGCCCCGATGTTGATAAGTCTTTTATATTGGAGGTAGATGCCTCATCCGTTGGGGCTGGAGCAGTCCTCTTCCAAAAGAATGCTCAAGGTCGGAAGCATCCTTGCTTCTTCTTTTCCAAGACCTTTACACCAGCAGAGAGGAATTATTCCATCGGGGTCAGGGAGTTGCTGGCTCTGAAGTTGGCCTTCTTTAAGTGGAGACATCTCCTGGAGGGGGCTCGTTTCCCCTTCCAAGTCTTCACTGACCACAAAAACTTGGTGTATCTGCAAACGGCCCAGCGGCTAAATTCTCGTCAGGCCAGATGGTCTCTATTCTTCTCTCTATTCCACTTCACCCTCCATTTTCTCTCCGGTGAGATGAATATTCGGGCCGATGCTCTCTCTCGCTCCCTAGTGTCATCAGAGGAGGAGGATGAGGAGCCTCGGCTTATTGTCCCCGAAGAGAGCCTGAGAACGGTAGCCCCGGTTTCGCTAGAGTCTGTGCCTACGGGCAAGACTTTTGTGCCCATCAATTTGCGACCAGAGGTACTCTCTTGGGCACACTCGTCCAGGGTGGGTGGACACTTTGGGGCAAAGAGGACAAGTAAGTTATTGGCAAGGACATACTGGTGGCCACATATGGTCCGTGATGTCAGGGAATATGTTCAGGCGTGTGTCTCCTGCGCCAAGAATAAGTCCCCTCGACAACGGCCAGCTGGATTACTTTTCCCTTTACGAGTGGCAGACAGGCCCTGGGAGATAGGTCGGGATGGACTTTGTGGTGGGCTTACCCAAGTCTCGGGGCTGCACAATCATTTGGGTAATCACCGACCATTTTTCCAAAATGGTGCGCCTGGTGCCGTTACCACGGTTACCTTCTGCACGGTCCCTGGCAGTGTTGTTTATTAGGCACATCTTCCGTCTACACGGCATGCCGGACAAAATTGTCAGTGACCAAGGTCCCCAGTTTGCGTCTCGGTTCTGGAGAGAGCTGTGTCGTTTACTCAGTATTGAGTTAAATCTCTCCTCAGCATATCATCCCGAGACGAATGGGTTGGTAGAGAGGGCCAACCAGTCCTTGGTCACATTTCTGCGACATTTTGTGTCTGCCAGGCAGGATGACTGGGCATCCTTGCTGCCGTGGGCGGAGTTTGCACTTAACGCAGTAGCTGACTCCACTGGACAGACCCCATTCCTTCTCAATTATAGTCAGCACCCGCGGGTTCCGGTGCCTATGCCCATGTCTTCCGCCGACTCCAGGGTGGCAGACTGGGCTGTGGAGGCACGGGACATTTGGGACCGTACCCAGGATGCCATTCAGGCTTCCAAGGAGAGGATGAGGTCCTCCGCCGACGCACATCGGCGCCCTGCTCCAACATTTGCTCCTGGTGACTTGGTATAGCTCTCCGCCCGTAACATCAGGTTGCGAGTTGAGTCCACTAAGTTGGCACCCCGCTACCTGGGCCCTATCAAAGTCCTCGAGCAGGTTAACCCTGTGGTATACTGTTTGGCTCTTCCACCACGCCTGGGTATCTCCGACTCGTTTCATGTGTCCCTCCTGAAACCCGTGGTCATGTCCCGGTTTTCCGAGTCATCTGCCAGGACATCGGGTTCATCTTCGGACGATCACGAGGTGAACGCTATTGTGGGGTGCAAGGTGGTACAGGGCAAAAAATTTTATTTGGAGGGGTTATGGGCATGAGGATAGGTCCTGGGAGCCTGCCGAGCACGTTTACGCTCCGCAGCTCATCACTGTCTTTGAACGCAGCGAGGCCCAAAGAAGGGGGGCCCTAGGAGGGGGGGTAATGTTAGGGATTGAGTTCCCACTGGTGCACAAGGGGAATCTTGAACCAGTCCCGCTGCGGTCCCCCATCCATCTCCGGCCGCAGTGGAGCCTGCTCGTCAGAGACGTCGGTCCCAGCGTCTCGCTCAGTCTAATACTGTGCAGAGGCTTGTTGCTGCCTCTCCTGGTTCCTCTATTATAACCTGTGCTGGAGCAGGCAGCTCGGGGACTAAGTCCTCGCTTTCTCCATCTGAGCATGCCCAGGGCAAGATCTCCCATTGGAGATCAGGGGTCACATGCTCGGTTACAGCAGCGACTCCTATTGGTCCTACAGGAAGGTCCTGAAGCTGTTTGTGTTCTGGAAGCAGTTTCCCATTGGTCCTTTTCCTCCACTCTGTGCTCAATCATTTGTCTCAGGACCCTTTCTCGCTCGACTGTCTCTTTCACTGTTTCTTTAAACAGCTCTATCTCATGGTCCTGCTTTCTTTTAGCCAGCACATGTTGCAGCATCACTTCTTTAATTAGATTTTCAGATGGGCTCTCTTGCCCATCCACACTCTGCCTCTTCAGAGTTCCGCTTGTTCCTGCATCCCCAGGTTCAACTGTCTCTCGACTCTCGGTAACTTCAGAGAACTCCAGCTCTTCAGCATTTGGTACTCTGGAGCCTTCATCATACTGAGCCATTTCACACTTTCCGGGCATTGCAGATGTGGGTCTACTACAGGTCTGTTCTAATTCCAGCCCTACCTCTCTGCTGGGATTTGTCAGAGATAAAGTGGCCTCCTTTTCAAGGACAGTAACCTGATCTGTACCTGACCTTGACTCTTCCTCATCATTTCTCTTCTTAGAGGGAGTAGCCTGTCCCACCTTTCCGCGGCCCCTGCGGCGAGAGGAAGATCTGCCATTTTTACTCGGCTCCACCTTACTGCACTCGCTTTCCCTTGCGTTTGAGTCACAGTCTGCATAGGAGTCACTCCCCCTGTCATCCTGGAACAGCATGTCCCCACTTAGACGTGTCGGACCCCTTTTCTGGAGCTACCCCGTTTCTCACGGTCACACGTTTTGTCACCCCAAAGTCCCCGAGTTGGTCTGACCCACACTTTCTTCCTGTCACCTGGAACTCAGGACTATTGACATTAGGTGTTACCTCTTTTTTACACATCACACCACCAGGAACCACTACAGCCGCCTGCTTTGCTGGGGCTCCCTTAGGGTCATTCCGTCTCTCCTCTGAGCAACCCCACACTTCATCAACTTCCCATGCATCCTCAAAGAACACAAAGTCCCGGCTACTCTCAAAGGGGTACAATAAGTTCGGTGGTATACCGCCATCTTGACCCTCGACACTTGTGGACATATCAAGCATCACTCTGTCCACCATATAGTCCACAGTGAGCCCATGGATGCAGCAAACCTTGACCTTTTTCTCGGTCAGACAGAGAACGAGAGGAGTTCCTGTCAGAGTCACCTGACTCTTTGAGTCCAGCCGTCCAGAGACTCCTTCACGGTGTAACAGTACGGTACACACCTGTAGCCTGTCGTCATACGGAAAGTCTATGCCGCACTCAGAATAACTCTGACACAAACACTGCTGTTCATCAGACATGTCCACTGAGGTAACCAGTGCCACCCCTTTTGGGACTCCGCCCCCTTTTGGGCAACTGTTCCGATTTGGGATACCACCCGCTTTTTGGACTCCGACCCCTTTTGGGCACCCATCCCTGATTGGATTACTGCCCCCTTTTGGGACTCCACCCCTTTTGCCAACCATCCCTGTTTTTGGGTCACCGCCCCTTTTTGGGACTCCACCCCTTTTAGGGACACTACCCCTCTATGGGTTACACACCGTGGACTCCCCCACTGCTCTACCAGACCCCAGTTAATGGTCATGTGTTTGATATGCATTTACATTTTGCATACACATCAACTTACTTTTTCAGTTCAGACCCAGTTTTTCAGACCCCAGTTCGCACAGACCCTTATGTCTCTTTGGGGCTGGTACTGTTCCTTTAAGAGGTCACCCACTCTGGACCTATGATGTCCTTATGGCACCTCACCAGCTCCAACTGGCACTGCCACAACTTCTGCTGTAGCCACAACCCGCCGGCACCTCCGGCTGCCACTCACAAGCAGCTCCTGCTGCTGCAGAACCTCTTGCTGTAACTTGCCACTGCCGCTCCCACACTACAGACTTCGTGGACCTGCCGATCCACAGCCAGGCGCTTGTCACCTTCGTGGCCCCACCGAGCCACAGCAAGTTGAGACAAAAAAACTTTGTGACCCCCGCCGAGCCACAGCAAACACCTCACACGTGTCTTATAAGTGAAAAAAAACAGTCTCCACTGACCCGTCAGCACAACACAGACTCCTGTCTGTTACACTCTCAGCCACAGAGGTTCCAGGATACCTCTTCTCCTTAGAGGTATCCCACAAATGCCAATATATATAGTCTCTTCCTAACCCCGGTCATCACAACACGGACTCCAGTCCGTTACCTGTTGGTGTCAGCCACACAGGTTCCCGGACACCTCCTCTCCTCAGAGGCATCCTATCAGCATGCTCAGTTCTCAATGACCCAGTCAGCATAACACTCACGGTTTTCAAGACCGTCCATTCCTCCTCTGGCTCCTGATTCCCAGCACTGCAACATGTGCTCCTTGGACCGTTGCCCGCAGTCTAGCACCAATTGTAAGGGTTTGACTTGCTCAGCTGTGACGGGAGGTAATCAGGAGGCACGTTTCTTTCAAAAGTTCATCAGGTTTATTGCTCCACAATAGCAAAACACAGTACACTTGTCCAATACTTTAGGCTCGGTCCTGGAGCCTCAACACACACAGGAGGGTTCCACCTCCTCACATACCGCCAATGTGTTAAGCCTTAGCCTCCATTATATAGCTATGACCATAGCTAACAACAGCACATGACTAGTCATGTGGTCGTGACATCACCACAGGTCCTTAAACACATACAAAGGTACTGTGATGCCCCTACCCAGGGCTGAGGTATATGGGCAGCCCGACCCTCCTATCTCTAAGTGCTGCCCGTAACCTATACCCAATTGTATTAAATGACCCCTACGTGCACTAAAGAAAACACTCCGGGTTACATCACAGGAGCTGCCATCCTGTGATACATACCTCCCATTCACAATGCGACCATTAGTATCGCTACTATATATATATATATATATATATATATATATATATATATATATATATATACAGTATATACACATAGAATACATATAATATATATATATATATATATATATATTATGTATTTACATTGCGTATAGAGATAGATATAAGAAATCTGCCGGGTTCTGTAAAAATCACTGCAGGATCAGACAGAATAGAAGAGATGGATTACACACAGTAGATATAGATATATAGATGTCAGTGACAAATACAATTAGTACTGTGTGTGTGCAAATTACTCGACATGTATTTAATTAATAAAAGATTATTTATCGGAAAAAAATGGCGTGGAGTCCCAGTATAATTAATAGCCAGCAATGTCTATGCAGGCAGCTGCAGGCTGATATTAACAGACTAGGAAGGGGCCATGGATACTGGCCTCCCTGGCTAAAAACATCAACTCTCAGCTGCCCCAGAAAAGCCTTGCCCTTCCCACTTACCCTGTAGCAGTGGCAATTGGGATAATAGTTGGGTGGGTTGATGTCCCTTTGTGACATCAAGCCCTGAGGTTAGTAATGGAGAGGTGTCAATAAGAAGCCCATATTACTAATCCCATAGTCAAATTGTAAATAAAACACAGACACCCTGAAAAAAATTCTTTTATTGAAATAAAGACACAGACTCCTTTATTATTCTTAATTTAACCATACCTACGACCTTCCAGAAAAGGAAGTCTCTAAGCTCAGAGGTCATCTGTCAGTGTGTCAGAGTATGAACCCTATGGAAAGATACGAAGGTGCTCAGAGAGGCCCAAGAGAAGCATCAGCAGGAGCTACTCCAGAGAGAGGATGAGTGTCGCTGCTTGGCAGAGGAGCTAGAAAAAGTTCTCCAAGAGCTCACGATAGAGAAGGAGGCTAATGCCAAGCTCCAGAAATACACAGATGACCCGGAAATCGAACTCTCGTGCTCTCCTGATCGGATTGCAAGGAAGAAGAGTGAGCTGGAGAGGCTTACCAAAGAAGGGGCCTCGACGGAGAAAGAAATCCAGCAAGGGAAGTGCCACGCAGATGGCCACACAAGAAATGTCGATGTCTTGGAAAACTGTGCTGACGCTCAGGATGAGGAGGTCCAACAGCATGTTCAAGAAGGGGAGACTTCGCTTTTCAAGTGTATAATAGAGGTACCCGAAGACATGAGAGAAGCAATAGGCAATAGAAGCATGCGGTGTGAACTGGGCACCAGAGACAAAGCAGTTGGTCATATTGTCAACTAGGGAAGTCACCGTGAAGCGGGTGGCTGTCCTGAGAGATATGCATCTACAATGTCTCCGAACGAAACAGATGATCATGTGGAGGAATAAGGAAGCCGCTCAACGGCTGGAGCAAGCAAGAAAAGCTCAAAGTCAGCTTGGATTGGTGGAAGACATAGTTCAAGTGCCCAGAGGTCTGGTGAGGAAAGTCATCGTAAGACTTGGAAAGTGATGCAGGAGATGGTGAATAGGTCCTGTGTGATGAGAGTGAGGATTGAGGGCTGATGACGAAGCACAGGTCGTGGGTGAAGATGGGATGGTTCCATTCCTCGCTGTCAGATCCATGGAGAGCCTTGTGAATATCCAGATGCTCCTGGAGTATCACGTGGCGTACTTTAAAGAAGTAGAGCAGCTAAGACTTGAGAGGGAGCAGGTCAACAGAGAGCTGCAGGAAATGGGAAGAAGACGGCCGCCACCTTCAACTCGTGGTATAGAGAGACGAAGAGGTTCGCTTAAGACTGGAAGTCCTCAAGCTGGAGCTAATACAAGACATAGGTGGCCTGATGCGAGAGGTAGAAGTAGTAATGCCTCAGTTAGCTCAGGGCTGAGTGACCTAAGCAGGAGAACCTGTAGTGGACGAAATAGAAAGGAGTCAGACCAGACAGGACGTATGGGTGCAAGGAAATTGCGACGCCATACTGACCGCTGGGGATGCGGGTGGTCTGACAAGGGGGCATCGCTATCAAATGACGTGACAGAGTCAGATGACGAACGCCTACATAACGGTTCAGTAGCAGGGCCCGACTTTGACAGATATATTAACTGTGGGAGACGACTGAGAAGAGTCTCTGGTCGAGTAATGGAAGGTGCTAAGTCCCACGGCTTTAGGCAGAGGGGGGAGGTATGTAGCGATACTAATGGTCGCATTGTGAATGGGACGTATGTATCACAGGGATGGCAGTTCCCTGTGATGTAACCCGTAGTGTTTTCTTTAATGCATGTAAGCACTAAGGGGTCATTTAATACAATTGGGTCACGGGCAGCACTGAGAGATGGGAGGGTCGGGCTACCCATATACCTCAGCCCTGGGTAGGGGCATCACAGTACCTTTGTATGTGTTTAAGGACCTGTGGTGATGTCACGACCACATGACTAGTCATGTGATAGTGTTAGCTATGGTTATAGCTATATAATGGAGGCTAAGGCTTAACACATGGGCGGTATGTGAGGAGGTGGAACTCTCCTGTGTGTGTTGAGGCTCCAGGACCGAGCCTGAAGTACTGGACAAGTGTACTGTGTTTTGCTTTGTGGGTTTATGGAGTAATAAACCTGCTGAACTTTTGAAAGAAACTTGCCTCCTGATTACCTCCCGTCGCAGCTGAGCGAGTCAAACCCTTACAATATATATACAGTACAGACCAAAAGTTTGGACACACCTTCTTATTCAACAATTTTTCTGTATTTTCATGACTGTGAAAATTGTAGAATCACACTGAAGGCATCAAAACTATGAATTAACACATGTGGAATTATACATTACACTTTACAAAAAAGTGTGAAACAACTGAAAATATGTCTTATATTCTAGGTTCTTCAAAGTAGCCACCTTTTGCTTTGATTACTGCTTTGCACGCAGAAAAGGTGAACGGATGGACTCTACCTGCCTGGTTCACACCGTGATGCATGGAGGAAGTGGTGTGATGATGTGGGGGTGCTTTGCTGGTGACACTGTTGGGGATTTATTCAAAATTGAAGGCATACTGAACCAGCTTGGCTACCACAGCATCTTGCAGCGGCATGCTATTCCATCCACTTTGTGTTTAGTTGGACCATCATTTATTTTTCAACAGGGCAATGACCCCAAATACACCTCCAGGCTGTGTAAGGGCTATTTGACCAAGAGGGAGAGTGTTGGGGTGCTATGCCAGATGACCTGGCCTCCACAGTCACCAGACCTGAACCCAATCGAGATGGTTTGGGGTTAGCTGGACCGCTCACCGCTTCAATTTTGAATAATCCCCAACAGTGTCACCAGCTAAGCACCCCCACACCATCACACCACCTTCTCCATGCTTCACGGTGGGAACCAGGCATGTAGAGTCCATCCGTTCACCTTTTCTGCATGCAAAGTAGTAATCAAAGCAAAAGGTGGCTACTTTGAAGAACCTAGAATATAAGACATATTTTCAGTTGTTTCACACTTTTTTGTAAAGTGTAATGTATAATTCCACATGTGTTAATTCATAGTTTTGATGCCTTCAGTGTGATTCTACAGTTTTCATAGTCATGAAAATACAGAAGAATCTTTGAATGAGAAGGTGTGTCCAAACTTTTGGTCTGTACTGTATGTATTCTATGTGTATATATCTATTCTTGTCTAACCTGTCAGTGTGATTTTACTGCACACCACACATGAATTGCTGACTTTTCAAAGGACACCAGTGCGTAAAAGTCGGACAGTTCTCGCATGGTGAGAGTGCTGTGCAATTTTTTCTCGCATCCATTGACTTGCATTGGCGAGTCTCGTCCGAGATATGCAGCAAATCGCTGCATGCTGCAATTTTTCTCAGTACGATTTCAGCTGAGAAAAAAATCGCAGATGAGATGTAATCCATTGAATTACATTGGTCTGAGTGCATTCCGATTTTTTTTATCGGATTGCACTCGTCTGTTTTTCTAGCAAATGTGTATGAGCCCTTAGGCTCATAATCAATTATGCAAAACCTCCAATTTCTCTGGTATACAAATGAATCTCAGAAGTTGGAGGAGAGGGAATTATCTTAATAAAATGTCCAGGGTAGAATCTATGCTGATTTTTAAATTAAATACTCTAGCCCCAAAAGATTAAACCAGGAGATTGAACTTCATCTATTCAACTGACTCGTGGTTTTTGTGGTGGAGTTTTTTTTCTCACCTATTTTTGTATATATCCGCACATGTTGCGTTCAGCGGCACATCAAAATGCCGCATGTGGACGCATCCGCATTCTTCCGCATGTCCCTGCGTTCCAATGTTAAAGATAGGTACGCAAGACGACGCAGGATGCATACAGAAGTAGGTGGAGCTTAAGGGAGGAAGTACGCAGCCATACGCAGACCAGCTGAATGCAAGTGTGAACTTAGCCTTGCACAAATCTTTTTCAAACATATATACTGATAATCCTGAGAAATGATGTTCAGGGTAAATTGTATGGCATCCTTCAGATAGTATGCTGAAGAGGATTCACCAGGGGCTGACCACTGATGCATGGGTAAGAGAGAAAGGCAGCGCAATTAGGTAATGCAACCTTGGTCGTTAATGGTGCAGGACGCCTAGCAGTATAGACCAAGATTTATTGCTCAGAGAGGTAACAGGCCAGGACGGAACAGAGAACGTGTGACGAAGAGTGCCCTGGGTGGGAGTTCCAAAGCGTCAACAAGCTGAGAAGCTGGGTACTGGCTTTGCTGGCAAATTACAGTGGTGGCCAAAAGTATTGGCACCCCTGCAATTCTGTCAGATAATACTCAGTTTCTTCCTGAAAATGATTGCAAACACAAATTCTTTGGTATTATTATCTTCATTTAATTTGTCTTCAATGAAAAAACACAAAAAGAATTGACCTAAAGCCAAATTGGATATAATTCCACACCAAACCTTAAAAGAGAGGGGGAAAAAAGTATTGGCACTGTTTGAAAAATCATGTGATGCTTCTCTAATTCGTGTAATCACCAGCACTTGTAACTTACCTGTGGCACCTAACAGGTGTTGGCAATAACTAAATGACACTTGCAGCCAGTTAACATGGTGTAAGCTTTCCGGGGGGTTTAGCTCTAGGATCGCTGTCTGGGTAGACAGAATGGCACGGAAACAGTTCATTCAGACAGCAGTTTGGTGAAAACTGGCCGCAACCAGTTTTATTAAAGTCCACAGCACACAGATAAAAACAAATCATAAACAGAAAACCTGGGCTTGTCTAGCCACTAAATTACACTTAGATAGATGGCCCTCTCTATCCGGGACCCAGACTCTACCAGTCTGTGCCCAAAACAACACATATCACATATGTTACCAGTATGGAGTTTCACAGACACTCCTCTTTATGTCCGAAGGCAACTCCAATGTCCAGACTTGAGAGAGGTCACCTCCTATTCAGTCGCTATTCGCACGGATTCTCACTGTGACTACTCCTGTGTCCGGGGTACTTCCTGCACCCAGACTGAGATAGCTCACACTCTTAGAGACTGCTTCCTTGTGCCAGGACACCTCCTGTGTCCGGGCTAAAGACAGTTCCCACACTCTTGGAGACACCTTCTGTGTCTAGACCCCTTGTCCAGACTGAATGAGCTCTCTGACTGTGCTCACAAGCACCTACTTCTGGCTTCCTAATCAACACCTGAGTGGATTCAGGTCTGAGCTGCAAGCGTGTACTGAATGGCAGGTGTAATGACCTTTCTTTACCACCAGGTTTACAAAGCCACACATTTCGCTCATACCAGTCAGCAAGGTACTTAGGTGAAATATACACCTCATTCACCACATATTCCTTCACTGTCTCACATATCCCCTCCCTCTTCTCCAGACCGGAGGGCTGGTCATCCAGACCGGAGGGCTGGTCAACAATCCAACAGAGACAGTGAACTCTGGACCAGTCATGGCCCTCATCAGCTTCATCCTCACCACTGTCATAGCCAACATCAGTTTTCTCTTCATCTGAAGCATCCGCACTACCCTGTACCCTCCCAGGCCTATACTCTCTGCGGGCCTCGGGTATCCTGCACTGTTTCATCTTGACTTTAGTGCCAGCCTCAGTCTCGGTATAGTGGCTCACCAGATAAGTACGACCAGGCACGTCAGAACAGCTCTGCTGATTCTTCCTCAGAAACTTTCGTACCTCCTGTTTTTGGGGCACTGACCCTGTGTCACCAACTGTTACAGGAGGTATAGGGGTTTTCTCTAATCCCTCCTGAACTTTCTTTAGCACATCTACTTTCTAAATATCCGTTGATTCATAAATTCTACCTCACAGAACCCAAGCGCCTCTGTCATGGTCTCTGACCATTCCGAGCCACACTGTTAAAACGATTGGCACTGTAAGGGAACTGATCGTTTTTCTTGGTCGGTACACATAATTTATCCTCTTCTGGTACAGGCTCACTTTGCATAAGACTCAGAGCTCTTACTTCTTTCTCCAGGAGATCCTCATGGCTACGCATCTTCTCCTGTAGTTGTTGGACGTCCTTTACGTCTTCGGCCTTTCTTCAGGCTCTTCTGGTAGGACATGCTCAGAAAGCCCTACCATCAGTCTTCTTTTCCACCACGTTCTGCATCCCATCTGAGCTCCCGTGTATCTGCAGCGGCAACGGAGCGACACATCGCCCCTCCCACTCACGGGACGTGGTTCAAGTGTAGACTCCAGAAAATGCGCCTGAGCTCACCAAGGCCAACCCGAGGTCTCAAAATCTCATCTTGGGATTTATCCAGATCCTTTGGGTCGCTCGAGAACCCCGATGGCGCACCGGGCGCCGAACTTCCGGCCCGAGCTTCGCAAGTCGCAGCCACGGATCCGGACAGAAACAACCGTCCACGCCGCTGTCTCCAACAGAAACATATTCCGGGGCAGAGTCATTCCCCACATCTTCAGTCTTGTTCCTCAACATCTTCACTTGAGACATCAGCCTCTGGTGAGGCACCTGGCCTGGTGTCCACCACTTCCAGGCTTTCTCCACCTCTGCAGCATCACCTTCCGAGTCCTTGGCATGATGCAGATCCACCCCACACACTGAAAAACTTTCATCTTCAACAGCATCCACTTGTGCTGTGTTCAGTTTCAGAGTCCTGCCTTTAAAGCTCAGCTCCCCTCCTTTCACCTTAGTCTTCGCCAGGAACCGGCCAACTGTAAAACATCTCCAGATGCCATCTTCTGTCTGGCTGTAAGGTCAGCATCAGCTTTCTTCCAGGACTCTCAACCTCCTCTGCTACCATGCCTTCCTCATTTGCACTGGTTGCTTTATGGTCATCAGATAATTCACTTCACTATCTGACCCTTTTTCTCAGCCACATCTGGCTCACTGTCAGGGCTTTACACTTCATTTTCATTCACATCCTGCTCACTGTTAGGGTTATACAATTCATTTTCATTCACATCCTGCTCACTGTTAGGGTTATACAATTCATTTTCATTCACATCCTGCTCACTGTCAGGGTTATACAATTCATTTTCATTTCACATCTTGATCTGGAACCTTAGTTAACATGTCATCCACAACATTAACTTCCCCATCTGGTCCCTCAAGTATGTGACTATGGGGACAACCCCAGCACTATACTTCTATAAAAGTTCAGGCACTAGGAGCTGACTCACAACCTCTCCCTGGACTTCAGTGTTTATGGCAACATGAGAGAACCTCTCCTCAGAGTCAGGCTCCTGGGAAACCTCATTTAGAACAATCATATTTTCCTGTGCTGTTTTAAGAGAGGGTTCTCGCCACTGCTCACTCTCAAAACCGTCACAGGACACAGGCAAGTCAGGGACCTCGGTTCCCGAGAACCACCATCCTCGTCTCCCAACACACCTGCAAAGGAAATTTCTTTCACTATCATTTCAGCATCAGCACCATTTTCATGGTCATCATCATTATCAGGATCATCATCATCATTAGCATTATCATCATCATTATCACATAATTTTAACATCCCACTAGCATCGTGTTCCGCCCCTCGGATTTGCGTACCCTCAGTAGGGCTTCATCCACTGTCCATCAGAATCACCCCCCCCCCAGAGATCCTTAGACCGGGGAAAGTCATTACCCAATATAACGGGTTGCACCAGGGTCTTCACTACCCCCCACTTCACATGAAATCTCCCGAGTTTGGGGACCAAGTCCACGGCAGTCTTGGGTAGACTTTGGTGTCTCCATGGATGCACACCATACTCAAGTGCTTATCAGGGATGAAGTCCCTATCACTCAGGCTGTCACATACGGAAGTCACTGGACTCTCTGAGTCCAAGAGGGCCTGTGCTGGGCAGTCACTTACAACCACCGGGGGCCCCTGTGGTCCAGTCTCTTCGGCTGAGGTGGACACACACACAGGTTCTGCGCAGAGAGAGAGGGATCTGCATCATCACAACACATAGGCTCCCCCTCTATTGGACAGTTGGCTGCAATTTCACGCCAGCTCCAACACTGTCCATCACACTCTCCCACCCACATGTCCCCTCGGGCCTGAACCCGCTTATCAGCATACCCCATGTCCCCAACAGCTGGAACGCTCTTACCGCGAGAGTTCAGCGTCCGGAACTCCGAAAGTGACGACCTCTCAGACGGCTGTCCTCAGGAGGACGTGCTTGGGTGTAGCGGTCCACTATCACCTTTTCAACTCCTAAATCAGGCCTGCTGACTGCGACTCCAACTGTATCTCCATCACGAACTCCCCTGGCACGGGCTGCACCGTAACACCCAGCCGGGTAAGAATCGCCGCTTTCAATTGGCATAGTCTTCGCTGTCCTGCTGCTCAGGTCAGCCCAGACTTTTTGGGGTTCCCCAATCAGATAGGGTACGACCACCATGGCCCATTCAGATAGTGGCAGATTCTCCTTCTCTGCCAGTCTCTCAAACCTAGTAAGATATACCTCCACATCATCACGAGGTGTCATTTTTCTCAAGGACCGTCTTACCGCCTTCTTTATAGCGGACAATGCCGGTGCCTTCACAACATTACTTTTTGGACGAGGGCTGAGAGCTGCATCTGCTCCAACACCGGTTATTCTCCTGCTGCTTGCTGCAGGAATTGCTGCCGGTGCTGCAGGCGCTGCTGCTCCATGCTCTGCTGCATGCTTCGCTGGGCCTGGACCAGGTACTCAATGAGCTCCTCCATACTGCGGAGCATCTGTCTCAATCACAGCAGTCTTATGTTGCACATTAACTTTCGCCATTTGTTCAAACAGCGCCTCCATGCTGGTCATCCATGCTGTCAGACTTCTCTGTCTTCACAACTGTAGTCTTCACTCAAAGCATACATACTACAAGCTTTTTTTTCCACCGAAAATTCAGCCTTGCTGTGCAACCACTTTTTTTTTTTTTTTTTTACTTTGCAAGTCTATTAGGGCTATGTCTCTTTAAGACTGCTCCACAAACTTTTCTTTTGCTGTGCACATTCCACAGTCATTTTCACAACAAGTTCAGCTTTGCTGTGTGCATTACATTTTCTCTCTGCAGACCCTATCAGGGCCACTGTCTCTCCAAGACTGCTCCAAACAGACGTTTCTGCTGACACACACTTTTTTTTTTTTTTTTCTGTTGCTATTTCATAGACTTCACCTTTAATGCTGTCTCTCGCCACTGTGCTGCATGCACACTCCAGCACTAACTGAACCAGGCCCTGCGCTGCCCCAGCATTCTCCGCCATTTTTAAGCTTTCCGGGGGTTTAGCTCTAGGATCGCTGTTGGGTAGACAGAATGGCACGGAAACAGTTCATTCAGACAGCAGTTTGTGAAAATGGCCGCAAAAGTTTTATTAAAGTCACCCCAGAATAAAAAAATAAAAAACAGAAAACGGGTTGTTAGCCCAAAAATTAACTTGATAGATGGCCTCTCTTCCGGGACCCAGACTCTCCAGTTGTGCCCAAAAACAAACATACCAATTACCAGTTGGAGTTTCACGGACACTCCTCTTTATGTCGAAGGCAACTCCAATGTCCGGATTAAGAGGTCACCTTATTAGTCGCTATTGACGGATTTCCCTGTGACTTCCTGTGTCGGGGACTTCCTGCACCCGATAGAAGTC
Organism: Oophaga sylvatica; assembly: GCA_033576555.1. Lineage (NCBI taxonomy): Eukaryota > Metazoa > Chordata > Amphibia > Anura > Dendrobatidae > Oophaga > Oophaga sylvatica. Next base: position 86 of record JARQOD010010082.1, on the reverse strand, counting down.
AACTCTTGAACTCCCTTGTGCCGGACATCCCTTGTCGGGCTAAAGACGTTCCACATCTTGGAGACACCTTCTGTGTCTAGACCCCC